>PPLB01006228.1:0-10968 GCA_003706365.1 Citeromyces siamensis
GATATTTGAATTGTCATAGGAGACTCTTACATTGCATGCTTGTACAGTTTCGGACAAAGACGATATAAGCCCTCTCAAGACAGCTCTACAAGTCAGCCTAAAGAAAAACTTTGCTGCTGTTACTTAGATGTTAATTTTCTTTCTCAGAGTAATAGAAACGAAATTTTAACTAAGTTTCCACTTTGGAGTTCAGAAAAGGATCACATTTCGCTTGATTATTTATCAAGGGAAAACTGTGGATCGCACACTTCAGAACTAGAGTGATTCTCTCAAAACCCCGATTTTTTTAAAAAAGCCAGTAAAATTTGTTA
Source organism: Citeromyces siamensis (assembly GCA_003706365.1). Lineage (NCBI taxonomy): Eukaryota > Fungi > Ascomycota > Pichiomycetes > Pichiales > Pichiaceae > Citeromyces > Citeromyces siamensis. Next base: position 312 of record PPLB01006228.1, read on the forward strand.
TTCAGAGATTTATCTGTTTACGTGGCACAACTTTTCAGTCGGTCAGCGTGCTAAATATTCTCATCTAACACAGTGTACACGGCCTGTAACCTTGTTGCTCAAGGAAAATTGGACGTGCATGTGATTGCCCTTTGATGCTCTGTGCCCCGATCTGGCACTACTGGGATTGTGATTCAGTGGCTACGTAGATCTATTATCGTTGGACGACAGAGTGGCAACGATCGTCTTGCGGTAATCAAGCCAGTCCCATAGGAGTCTGTGTTGGAATCCGGAATTGATATGCACGAATATGCATGGATATGCATAAGATATGCGAGAATATTCTAGAAGACTCCGGAAGGAGAACAATAGAATATTCTAGAAGAATGATAAGAAAACTATATAAGAACGCTAAGTATATAGGTTTAAGTATTCAATTAAGTGAATCATGGATTTCAACAGTTATAAAGTTAGCCTCCAACAGTCTGGACTGGATGTGAGATGGCGTAGATTAGAAATTTGGTGCCATGGTTAGATGGTCTTTGCCTGTGACAAGTGTTTGCTGCTGTTATGGTTGCCATATCACGCACCAGACATTTGTAACATAGCCGGTAGAACTGAGACTGTTTGAGAGGTCCTAATAGGAGTGTTTCCATTCTGGTAGCATGTTTTACTTCAACAAAGGGTGCCGTTCAATCAAGGACTCCAGCCTTGTTTGCCGATGCGTGATCCAAACGTACCAGCGATGATGATCCTGGCCGGGATGCTGCGTCGGTCTTTTGTAGCTGTGTGGAGCTCAGAGGGGAGTAAATGCACAGAGTCTTTGGTTGAGACATATAGTCTTTGTGATATGAGGTGATCCCATGAGTTCGCGGTAGTTGACTCCCAACTGCAACCAAGTATTTTACTGTTCGGAGCAGTTTTTAGTTCCAAGGAGAACGGAGAAGAAAGGTTTTCAAAACACAGTAACTGACGCCTAATTAAAGGATGCGCTTGGGCAGGCAAAGGATACGATCCTGGCCTACTTTCTGCACCACAGGGCTCATAACCTAGAAAAACGAGTTATGTGTGTATTATATCCTCCTCAATGTGTGAGGGTTATCTGCACTATTTATAGTGTGACGTGCATGAACGACACGCATAGTTCTGCATGACAATGACGTTAGGCTTCGCTGGGAACGTATGTTCCAACACATGGGACTTTAAAATAGATTGGTTCAAAGAGAATTTTTTTCTTGTGTTTGTAGGTTATCCGGATGATAGTGGTTGCATAGTTTCATATAATACACACTATTCTCACAGTATTAGAATTACTAATCTGAGAGTTTCTTTTATTCCAGGCATTTTATTGCTGTGACGTAGAATACCCATTTCAATTCCCAGGAATCGGCAAATGTCGCATGTTAATGAGCAACGTCAAGACATTGAAGGTGAAAAGTCACAGCAGCAACCTTGAAGTACCAGATGGAAACATAATTCTGTCATTGTTCCCCTGTTCCCACTATTCCCTCGGAAAGCATTTTCATGAGTCTTCACTTCTGTTTGGATATTTCCGTAGATACACGAATTAAATCTCGATTGAAATTACATTGTGTAGTCGAAGGTTTCTGCATATCGCATCTGACCAAGGACGCATCTGCAATGCTTCATCCTCGGAATCTCCACTGGTTTTGATACGCATTTTTTTGGTTTGCAGCGAGTGAGTTTGCGATAATGTAGAAGTTCTACGCCCTTTGGAACGTTACAACCTCCAATATTATGTCTATTGGTATATGCAACATAATTGGAAAAAGGGAAAGGAAAACTAGAAAGGGCAATTCTCCCACGTGGTGTTCTACCGAAATGTAGGCAGATTGCATTGCTAAAAAAAAATCTTGTAATGTAAGAAAAACCCAAATCCCGATCTATATCGTAAACCATGACTCTATAACTAGTTGACCGCAGTGAGGACGCCCTTTTTCCTTCTTCTCTCCAAGAGGGAGGAGCCCTTCATGTTTAAATCGAAAAAATTCTCGTGCATCGTGTCCTGCATTGGGATGTTAACGGGCACCTGTCTTTCGTCCACTTCCTCTTCCTCGATGAGCGGGTTCAGAGAGGATGTCCTCAGCGCCGCCTCTTGGCCCTCTCTGTACACCGCCATTGTCACGTCGAACGCGTCCCTCATGGCGTTGGCCGCAGGGGAGTAGAGCGCGGGCGACTGGGTGTTTCTGAGAGATGCTGTCCTCGCGGGGACTGGCTTGGGCACCACGCTGTCCCTGTGTTTCTCGCACTCGGCCAAGAATTCTACGATCCAAGGGTCCTGCAGGAACTCGAGGATGGTGTATCTGCGGCGAGGATCCACCGTGAGCAGCCTGGAGACACAGTATTTTGCGCCGTCGCTGATCTCGTCCCACCACGGCGACAGAAAGGTAAAGTGGCCGCGGGCAACTTTTTCCGTGAGCGTTTCGATGCGCTCGTCGTAAAATGGCGGGAACCCGCACAGCAGGGTGTAGAGCACGCACCCGAGCGCCCACATGTCCACCTCTTTAGAATAACGCTGGTCTCTCACAATCTCGGGAGCAGTGTAACCCACCGTTCCACACGGAGTCTTTGTATTTGTCTCCCAGATCTGCTTAGAAAGACCGAAATCGGCGAGCTTCACCCTGCCGATGCCACCTCCACCGAGCCCGTACTGGAACACGCCCTCGTCCAGTTTGGTCGCCGGGTCGTCCGACCTGCGCAGGCTTCTGTTCTTGCTCGGAATGTACTCTATCGGCTCAAACAGCAGATTCTCTGGCTTGATGTCCCTGTGCACCACTCCAACTTCCTCGTGCAAATACCGCACAGCGTCCGCAACTTGCAAGATAACGTGCCGCGACAGATTCTCTGAAAAATAGGTGTACTTGACAATCTCGTTGAACAGCTCGCCTCCGGCAACGAGCTCCTGGATGATGTAGAAATACTCTGCGGAATCGATAAACCCTTCGTACTCGACAATGCCCGGGTGACGCAGCTGCCGCATTATCGTCACCTCCTTCAACACAGCTCCCTGCTGCGATTTCTCCATCTGGTACTTGCGGATAATCTTGATAGCCACCAGTTTGCCGCTCGGCACGTGGCGTGCCTTCAATACGACCGAAAAAGCGCCTTCCCCCATCCTCTCCAGCAGCTCAAAATCGCGCAACTCAGGGTACTTTTCGTTTCGCCGTTGCGCCTTTTCATACGTGACAATCTCCGACGCCAGTTGGGCATATTTGTGGTCGTGCTTCACATTCTCTTTTTCCTCCGGCGCAACCGCCGCCGCGCCCTTGAGCGGTTGCACCTCATAATTCGGCACCTGCCCGGCGTTCTTGCCGTGCCGGATGAAATTCTTGAGGTTCTTTTGTGTTAGATCCATCAGCGGGTGCACACTTACTTCAAACATGGTGAGCGGTATCGATTTTATGTAATGCACGCAAAAATTGCTTTTGCGTGCACTTCAATGCGCTCGCGTGTGCCCAAGGCCCAATGTCCGATGTCCGATGGCCGAGACCTGATGTCCAATGTCACAACGTCGCGTTGCCTCATTGACCCTTATTTCTTGCGTTTGGCCTTGTCCCGCTTTGCAGAATTCTCGCATCCACGAATTGAGCAACGCACATGGATGCAGCCACTACGTATTGTTGGGTCACGAAAATCGCAGATCTCACAACCAGGCCATGGTTTTGAGAACGCTGGAGGTGCCTGAAAATGCTGGCCGTTTCCAGCTGCAGAGTTGCTGCATGTCTTTATGCAAGTTGACACATCTTATTCACGCACTGCTCACAAGATCTCATGCATACCATTCTGAATAATGCAGACGCCCACCAGTCAGCTGCATAAGAGATCGGACATCCTGTCGAAACATGCACGTGGTCAGATGTGCATGTGCGCCGTGTGGAAATCACTATATAAACGATGTGGAAACCAACGGAGCGTTTCACCACGTCTCCGTTCAAACCCGCAGTCTGACTTCCAATAGGTTATGAGCCCTGAATAAATCGTGAGGGAGATAAATCACCTGAGCTGAGAACACTACAACACTGATCACCTCTTGTGGTACCAGAATCAAAAGGTTTTTCACAAGAAAGCGAAGGCAAAGTAATCGCAAATGGAAATTCGATGATTTTTATGCGCTACGTGCATTGTTTGATTATTCTAACCAAATCTTGCGTTCGCAGTCAGCGCGAGTTAAATGACGCACGTTCAATACCTTCACCGGGCATTTTTCGGTATTTCTCACGGAAAGACTGGCAAAACCGGGATTGTAGTGCTCTAAATAAAACAACCTCATAACCAGGGGCAAAGTTCGCAAAGTAGCCGGCTATAATTACTCATGGCCGTTATCCACGCAACCGTCCCATAGAGCGTCACCCACGAAATGTGATAACGCTGGATCTCTGTTTGGACGCTTTCTGTAGTTATTTTGCCCGATAGACACACAATGTGACAGCGCAGGATGTCTAGTGAGACGGTTGCTATGATAACTCATAGTCCTTGAAAGGCGATGTGATTTCCCCGTTTAGGGCCGTGAGCTACACCACATTAGGCTCTTCGGGAATTGCGAGATATATCTAGGCGGAGAATATTCGTCAAGCTCTTCTTATTTCGCTTGAGTATTGAACATCAGCAACTACGAGACGCATCCATGGGGGAAGAATGTCCCTCAATATGATTTCATTATTTTGCAGAGGGATAGATGCTATGGACGGCCAGCTTTTTGTGCCTTCGAGCAAAGCCTCATACTGACTTTGAGAATGAAAGTTCTAGACTCACACCAATAAGCCTTATATTCTACAGCGTTCCTGTGAAACAGAAGACCAAACAAAAGCGGTGGTATACGAATATATGCAGGAGCGTGCATCACATGCATGGAAGGAGGCGGAAGACTAAGGTCTAGAAGAATACTCAAAAGTACAAAAGAAAAAGTTTGTAGCTGATAGTCAGTGAAAATACTCGTCTATCAAAGGTTTACTTTGAAACACCAGTATTTTTATCATTGAGGCGAGGTTCAGTTGTGAATGCAACCTATTCAGCAACTTTTCTCTACTATGTTGTTGAGAGTAGGATTCTATCTCTTGATGGATTTTTGCTTGTCGGAATTCGAGTAACCTACATGCACCGCTAACCAGAGCGACTAAAAACTAAGTATACTGGTCTGTAGGAAACAGAATAGGGCACTTGAAATGCGGAACATTGAACTTTGCGGAATACATTTTAAAGTAATGATTCCATTATTTAATCGTCACTACATGTAGCTTTTCCAGCAGGGTAACATGTGGTTGAGGTTCCCACGGTGATTTTTTTTCTCAACCAGCCTGTTTTATTGTGTCCACCGCGACGTTCTCCCCTTCAGGTATGTGTAACAGTACGCACGAGGATACTCAGCCATCTAGAGAGTACCTTTCCGTGGAGGACTAGGGTGAGCCCTTTTGAATCGACAACTCGAAAACCTTCTTAAAAATTGAACCCTTATATTTAATCATAAAAAACTTCTACACCGCAAGGTACCCATTATCGTCGTAGCCATTATAAATCTTGCCGTCCTCGGTCAGCTTTCCGCAGTGTAACTCGACATCGTCCACCATCATGCCCATTGATTGAGCAATCAGTTGTACTGGCACCCCTTCAGGCATAGAGGGTGTTTGGTCGTGAATGTACTGGTAGATTCTCGACACAGGATCCGAGGACACTTCTTCTTTTGCAGGCTGTGACACAAACAGTCCTGGGCCCGTTTTGCTTTGCGTCTGCGCGTCGGTATGGCATTTTATCGCACTTAAAAGATGGTAAATCACCGCGTTATGATCTTCTACTCTCCTGACAGTCGCATACTGCAGATTCTTCTTCCCGTTAAACTCTTTCAGAGCTGCTGACACTTGCACATACACACCGAGAGGAAGCGATGCAGCGACAGACTCGCCTGCATTCTCCTCTACCCACCGTCTCACGTCGATTGAGGCCGTGCCGTCTTCCACGGTTAATGTGAGCGCGGAAGTGTTGTCCACAACGTTCCTTATAACACCTACAAACGACACCATGTTGAGATCCACGCCGTTCACCGTGAACTCGCCGTCTGGAACGAGCTGCTTGGCATCCTGGATCTGTTTTATCGTTACCGGAGTTAATGTATTTTTCAACTGTGTTTTTGGCTGGGAGGAAAAATTGTCCCCAAAGTTATTAGTAGTCTGGAACCCACCCGAATTGTCGTTGTAGTAGTCAGTCATACGCGTCGTGGTGTGAGGATCCCCGTTCCATGCACAACAGAAATTCTAAGACAAGAAGAAACGAAAACAAAAAAGAGGGAATTCTTGATTCCAGATCGGCGTGTTTGGCTCTCTGAGGATGCCTCTGTTTATTTAGTAGGAATTTTTTTCACAAATTGTCAAACGCCAACTTCTATAACGTTTCACTGACACCGAAGTATGGAGGTTGTTCGGCCTTCTTGCAACGCTAATTCTCTACTATTTCGACCCGTGGGATATTGAATGGTTAATCGCAGAAGAGCTTGGTGAGCTCATGCAACATCATGCATCCAAATGCAGGTATATGCAGCGTATGTATTCTAGTCAATTCCAAATGTTCCACCCCGTGAGCTGCGGAACCACCTCATTCTAATTTGCCAGTGTGAGTTGAAGCTTATTCGCCATACACGATTAGAGAAAAATCGATAAAATCAGAACTTTGATAGTCTATCGGCTATCGGTGGTATAACATCTCCATCGATGCATGGGTAACAGTATGTAGTGGTGACATCGGATAGAACGATAGCATGGTCTGTTTTAAACGTTTGGTGCAGAAAGTGATCTTTTTATGATTCCGTCAAATTGCTAAAGAATAGGTTTCAAGTGAAGCGCGCGGGAGAAGAAACCACGAGATGAGGAATCTGAAGAATGGCCCATGGAGAATATTAGCCTGTTACTCACTGGTCGCATTGTGGAGAAACTAGCATATTTTCCGGCTGAACTTGATTCTATTCTGACAAAGGTTAACGATAAATGCTCCTTCGTCTGTGTGATCAATACTGAGGATCCCATTCGAGCTATATATTTTGTTAGACTAAAGTGCGCTCTTGTTCTATTCTTGAGTAAGATGAGATAGAACGGATGCCTGTGCGAGGCAAGTGTCACTATATCCGTATCAGCAGAATAGATAAATTATAGATCCTCCTATAAAGCTGAAGTGGTGCGTTCTATGGGCTCACCCATCAGGTGTTCAATCTTCAAAACGGACTTTGGAAAAAGGCATCTTAGAGAATAATTCCCACTATTTTGAGATTTATCAAGGGAAATCATAACAGAAAATCGGTGTGAGACAATCTTCATCGACATTCATAGTGAAAGATATTTGTCAAGTTTTGAGGATACCGTCAGGGCTGATGAAATGCAAGGAGTAAATCCCACTACATTCAAGCATCAACCAAACTTTGGAATAGATTCCAAGATGTAGGATGAATTGACTAAAGAGCAGAATCTGAACACGCGGAGAAAAAACCGAGCCGAGAAACCATACGATGTTGCATTTTTCAGTGGAGCGACTTCGGGTTTCTTCAACCTGGAGCCTGACCAATAGTTCTGTCTAAAGCTTTTAAGCATACAAAAAGGGAAAAAATTATGATTTGGATTTATACTCATACGGGAAGCCATATATAGCTGAATAGAACTGTGTACATGTTGGTCCATATTTATACCTTAGACTGTTTTACCTTGGATCACTTGGCATACGTTTCATAATGGGGCAATCGTACTTACTCGCTCTTCCTGCATAATTCTAACTAAAAACAACCAGCCTATGAGAGAAGGTAATTTTCTCTACTGTGAAAGCGGAAGATCGGGCACCGCTAAGCGTGAGGACTGGAAGAACAGAAGGAAAACTTCCTGGGTAATTCTATATCCATATATCCTGGAGTCCGTTCACATATCTGTTGTATTTTAAAAGTTTGAGTTTTCATCGGCTAGATTATCCAAGATGCCTTTTACATAATAACAAGGAAGCAGGAATAGGATAAATGCCAACAATGTTAGAAGTACTGAGAAGATAGTCACGTGACGCATCGGACTTATCACATTCCTGCATAAATTTATACCTGGAACGGAAGAGATTTGTGTTTTATCCATCGAGATCTTCTAAATTACAACTGGAAATTGTGTACACAAATGATACTGGAATAGACATTGTTCACAGATATTTGTTACGATGATTCTGTTTTTACTTGGGATAAGGAACGAGTTGTGCAACAGAACCAATTCATGTTTAGTAGGTATCTTTGAGCCGGATCGAATCGCGAAATCTGCTTTCACGACGATATACGCATGACTATAACGTTCTGACTCGGCGATTTCTATGAGTGCTCTGGTGTAAAGATGTAAAAACGTACACCGAACAAAATCGGATCGACCTGGTGTTTTGTCAATTTTCCGTATTTCTTAAAACACTTCAACTCCGCCAGGCCTTGGAAACTTTCTGGATAACAAGGATACTTTATACGGGTCAAAATGGACCATTATGTGTTTTTTCATATGCGGAGATAGCGTACTCCAACATGCCCTGCTTGTCTAGAATTGGTCCATGTCTATCGGATAGTATACAACGGTAAAATACCTCTATTTAATTTTTCTCGGGACATGCCGCACGGAAAAAAGTGCTATGTACAAGGCTTCCCACACGCTTCCACGAGCCTACTGCAGTATCCCCTTCAACCTGTCTGGGGAGACACGCTGCATGCCCCTGTACTCCATGTCATAAATTGCGCTTCCCTTTGTCAGGCTTCTCAGCTTGGAGAGGTAGCCGATCATTTCCTTGAGCGGAGCGACAGCTCTTATAATTTTTTTCCCACCAAGAGAAGCGCGTTTCATGTACTCAAGGGTCGGGTCCGCTGGCACGTAGGTCTTTTCGCTCTGCTCTTTGGCCCAAAAGAGATCTTCGCCAGCTTCTGAAGAGTGTTCCTCAATCGAGGTGATGTGGGCGTTCCGCGTGCTCATGAGGTCCTGCGACACGGATCCGACGTCCTGCTCCTTCACGTACACGGAGACGTCCATTACGGGTTCGACGAGCGTCACCTGGTGGGGTTGGAGCGCGGAGAGGGCTTCCAAAACGCCTTCTCGGGTCACAGTCAACAGTGGGCTGAGGGCAGAAGAGGATGAGGACTCGTTCACCACATCGCGTGGGATCTCCCACGAGTGGATTCTCACCATCACAGAGTGCAAGGGCAGCTTTGCTATCTGGCCTCCAGTTTGGAGGGACGCTGTGCACCCGGATACGATAGCGTTGAGTATAGACTCGTATGACACGGGGAATGGCCATTCTGGGATTTTCCCACGCGATATATCGCACCACGCACGCGAGACAAACTCTGGACATGAGCTGTCGTCAAACACTACAACGTTGCTATCGACTCTGAACGCCTCTTTGTAGTCGTGCGACTCGTCCAGCGGTTCCAAGCTCAATTTTACAGAAAAACTGCTCCCGGGGGATGTCTCTCTGGCCCTTTGGACGGGCCCTGTGCTTGCAAGAAGCGTCTCTTTGTACGACACCATTATTTCCCCCGCCGCTACTTTCACTTTGAACTCGTCCACCAGCCTATTGACCGCGATATCCAGGTGCAGTTCGCCCATCCCGGAGAGAAGCAACTGGCCCGTTTCCTCGTCACAGGAAACTTTCAAACTGGGATCCTCTCTCAGCAAAATGTCGAGCGACTGTTCCAAGTTCCGCCGGTGACCAACCGTCTCCGGTTCCAGCGACACGGAAAAGACCGGTGGAGGAACAGGTATCGGTAGAAGATGAGCAGTTTTCTCGCGCGGCGGGAAAGCCGTGTAGCTCTTCTTCACGCTGTGACATATAAGCGTGTCGCCTGTGGTGATATCGAGTGTGCCCGTGATGACCGCGATGTTCCCCGCTTCCACGACTTGGACTTCTTGTGGAACGTCCGCAAGCATCGTGAGAAGTTTGCCGATGCGGATCGCAACCCCGGAGCTGGTGTTCACCACTGTAGAACCCGACTGCAGCCTACCCGAGTAGACCCTCACAAAGACCATCACTCCTCTCACCGGGTGCGTGATCACTTTGAAGGCCAGAGCCATCGCGAGGTTCCTGTTGCCGTTCACGACGCATCCGTGTGTGCGCTCCACCGTTACCGGCACCTTCTCAGTGCCCCGAGATACGGATTCCACGTTAGGCGGTGAAACGTCCAGCGGGGAAGGAAGGTAGGCGTTCACGGCATCGAGCAGAGGCTGAACACCAATGTTTCGGAAACTGGAGCCGCACAACACAGGAGTGACGAACCCTTTCAGCGTGGCAGCGCGCAACGCCTGGTCAAGAATGTTCGACGGAACTTTGGTGTAAGTCTCCTTGTTCTCAAAGAACGAGTCAATCACTCCCTCGTCGTGCTCGCCCAACGTCTCGACAACACTCTCCCGACAGCGCTCGAACTCTGCAAACAGCGGATGGTTCTCCTGCACTTGTTCCACTTCCACCTTCTTGCCGTCTGAAGCGGCGGGCCATCGCAAAAGAACACCCCGCACAACGTCCAGCACCCCTTCAAACTTGGAATCATTCCCCTCGCTGCGGAAATAGGGAACGTTGACAAGAATAACTTTAGTCCCCAGCTTGGCAACCACCTCTTTCACACTTCTGCCAAAACCCGCACCATCCCTGTCCATTTTATTCACATAAACCACCGAAGGGA
>PPLB01006231.1:0-10283 GCA_003706365.1 Citeromyces siamensis
ATTCGAGGTCCTGCAGTTGAAGCTTGATAAAACTCCTGTAGTGTACAAAGACGATAGAGCTGCGGCGATTCTGGCTAAACATCCTACAGAACATCAACGTACGAAACATATTGATGTCTGCAATCATTTCCTCAGGGAAGTCCTTGCAAGAGGAGTCAAATACATGAGCTTGGCACCAGTGAAGTGCTGGCTGATATGAATACTAAAGCTCTAGCAAAACCACAATTTACCTACATAAGATACAAAGCTGGGTTCCATGAGTGAGTTTGATTTCAGCGGGAGTGTTGAACAATGGATATGCACATGCATATGTGCATGTAGTGAGTCATCGCCTCCGTAACTCTGGAAACCAAACGACACTATAGTTGTGGTAGTATAGGCGCCCTCCTGCCTGACCTCCAACATCCGATTCAAGCGAGCAAGAAATTGTCCTTGTTGAAGAGTTCATGACATATCCGTTGCCACGAACGTGGTTTGGGCGACTCTAACCGCTAGTATATTTGGAAGAGGAGAAATAAATTGGCCATCATAAGATTCATGCTCTATGAAGGCGAGGAAGTTCTATGCGAAGCGGTGTGGAATAAATGCGACTGACAGTGTAGTGGTGCCTTTTGAATGGATGAACAAAATGTGTCGAGGTAGGACGCGGCCGACATATCTGAGAAACTCAAGATTGATTTAAATTGCAGAGAGTGTCACGATTCACCAACTGATCCGCTTACCTGTGTCATCGCCTTCAAGTTATTTGAGAAACGCCCTTTGATCCAACACTGACTGACTGTGTTCAAATCCATAACCTTATCCGTAAAGGCTTGCCAGAAGATTTGAAAGCACACGAAGTGAGAACGCTGATCTGTACAGAGCTTTAAAGGTACAACCTCTGGAAGTAATCAAGGATGTTTCAATGCAATGGGGGTAAAGTTGCATATTGACCTATTCATCTTGAACTTGGTTGCACGCGTGTGTTTCTCTTGGTTTTTCTCCATTTGCAAGCCAAAAGGACTGATTCCCGAATCTCAAAGTGACCCAAGTACTCAGTTAAAACAGAGTAATACTCTATCTGACGACGGGTGAAATAAGGCTTCACTCTATTGACATAAGGGTTAATCATAACACTTTCCAGAGCCGGTAATGCTGACCACAATACAATGTACAATGTTAATCTTGGATGCACCCTCACGTGTATAGTCCAAGTTCTGCACAAAGAGATTGTCGATAACAATAGCGATTGGAAACCACATCCACAACTTCATGGGAGCTCCACTCTCGAATCGAGTTGATTGAAAATGTTCGTGGTGAGGCTCTCCTCGTACACGTTGTCTTGTTTTCTTTTCGCTTTCGCTCGTTGTTAAACATGATGAATTGGAGTTTTCAGCACCACAGGCTTGGTTCGTCTGCGTGCAGCAAACGGGAAGAGCTCATTGTACCAACATGGGATATGGCGTATGACAACTTGGCTTCATGCTTGTGTTTTGGAACATTGCCGGTGTCCTACATATATTTCCATTGCACTCTTTTCCTGTATTACCACAACTGACAGAAGTACAATTGGAGTAGACGTTACGTTTCACCCTCTTCCTAGTTCGTGCGTATTACTCTTTCGACGCTACCAATGGTCAGAAAAATTCCCTCAGGAAGATTATGAGCAAGACTGTCAGAAAGACATTCCCATTTTAGCCTTATAAAGTGCTAAAGACAAGTATAACAAATGTGAAAACGGTTCTCCCTTGCATGCGGATGGAACAAGTGTGCAAGAAAGGTCTGTTGATTGGATTCAGTCTTTGACCTGGGCGTTGTGCTGCGGTTTTATGTCACCTTTCCCATGGTTCTACCCTGTTTGCTGGTGCATAGAGCAACCAGAGATAATAGGAAATGCCGGAAAACGTATGGTAACTACTAAATATTTGAAAGAGTGTCCCTATCAGTTTATCTCGTATGTTTACTAAATGAACGGCCCTTAGAGTTTAGCCGGGCTATATGTCGAATGCTCAGTATATTAGACTGCAGATACATTTTGAATAATTGTATCGCGATGTATGTCCCATAAAGTCAACCGTGGTTGAACAAAGCGTTGAGCGGAAGATGGCAAAAGTCAATTTCCAGGTGACGATGTTGACCTGAGCAGGTATACGAAGGGCTCGCGCATGGAGCATAGGCCTGAGAGCGAATATGAAAGGGCAAACAAGAGAGTAAAAAAGAGTCTGAACAGAATTATTTCCTAGAAACTTTGGTGACGCCTCGGACGATGTTACTACTTTACGATAAATTCAAATTTTTTATTGCCCTGAATGAAGCTTCATGGCATGTTTCTGAAATAAACGATATGGAATACAAGTAACCTCAGTAGCCAATGTCACAGATAGGAAGAAAGATGCATCCACTCTGAAGTAATCATATGAGCCATGTCATCCATGGTTCTTTACTCTTGGTTTCAAACCCTTGTTGTTTCTCAAAACTGGCATATATTTCGTATTATTACGCCTACTTGCTTGATGGATGACCACACAGAGTTGCATACTAGTAAGATGAAAGAAAAAATAGTTGTATCAATTGGACGGAATAAAATTAACCCTGACTTTGTATATGCTCCTCTATAAATCCGGTATCACCTTGTCAAGTGGTAAAGATACCTACACTTGGTCGACATTAGTGTTATTGCATCCATCTCTTGGAGTCCACAGATACGTGGCTTTCTAACAACAACGAATTGAAAATAATTGACGAGACATCAAAGTTAAACACAGAAGTGGTTTTTCAAATGCAGTACCACGCGAGCGCGATTCCAATTGGGGAGAGCAACATCACTTTGGCCGTTAAAGTGTCTGAATCATTTCAACTCCATCAGGCACAAATCGTACTCAATTTACTCTGCAAGTCATGCAGATCGTACCTTTCCGCGGACACGGAAGCTATACCAGGGGAATTCAAAGGTATATGGATGTAGTTTTATCTACAGAGAGACCGGTAAACCTTTCTGTGGGGTGCTACCAAGACATTTGATTTTGTCATGGAATTGCTTGGTAATTATCTTGGTGATCCCTTGGGCTGGAGCTATCCAGCACTTGGAGACTGCGAGAGGCTTTAGATCGCAAGTGATAGTTATCTGGTTGATCCTGCCAGTAGTCATATGCTTGTCTCAAAGGTTAAGCCATGAATGTCCAGGTATACAGTGAAACTGAGAATGGATCATTAAATCAGTTATCGTTTATTTGATAGTACCTTTACTACATGGTCATGACCATTGTAATTCTAGAGCTAATGCATGCTAAAAATCCAGACTATTTGGAAGGGATCCATTTACTAGATAAAAAAACCAATGCTCTTCGGAGCTCATGGATGATTCATAAAAACTCATGGCTTCATTTCCGGTGATGGTTCATTCGAGCCTATCAACTTTCGATGGTAGGATAATGGCGCACCATGGTTTCAGCGGGTAACGCAGAATTAGCGTTCGATTCCGGAGAGGGAGAGAAACGGCTACCACACCTAAGAAGGACAGCAGGCGAGCAAATTACCCAATCCTGACACAGGGAGGTAGTGATACTTTCGGGTATTGTAATTGGAATGAGTACAATGTAAATACCTTAACGATATCACGGTGCTATTTCCGGTCTAATCACGTTTGGATTACTCTTCCCACAGGTGTGGTTGTGATTCAACACCCTCTACAGGTATCAGTGGTCTGCCGTTTGAGGCATTAATCAGAAGAGAAACATTTGATACATCCTAGACGGGATGTGAAGGCACAAAAGCCTGAAACAATGGGTCAGCTGAAATATAAACGTACACCGACATATTAATTTGATGTTGGTACTTATCTGACAATAATTCCGGATGCTTGCACCCAAATTTTGGTGGCAGCATTTCCATACTGGGTTCTCGAACGTCGTCCATCATCTCGCTCTTGTATTATACTATCCCACCTTTTGTCAGTTCCCGGAACACCAGCGGTCTAGGTGCTACAACAATGAATCTGAAAATAGGAAAACGCATGCATTAGATCATCATGAAAGCCACACATTTCGTGTCACACAAGACTGTTCCCGTAATTGAGCACACATCTCTATTCAAAACAACCTAACGAGATCAGTTGACTCTTAACTGCATCGACTGGTCTAAATATCGTAATTCCAGGACATTAGTCGAGTATTACCTGTTGTCTGTTTTCAGAATTCTGAGATTAAATGGACGGTCGCTTTTACATGTTAATTCGGCATATCATGGTCTTTCCACATATGTAGATATAATCTGAAATACTGCTCCCAAATCTCTGATTGTGACAATGGAAGCTGTTGCAACGGGTGTGGGGAATACTCCAGGAGTTTTTTCATTATTAAAAGAGGCCAATTCTCCTCAAACAGGTACACCTTCTACCACCCTTCTGCAGAAGTTTCGATCCCGATTGTTTCAAATCTCCCAGTAAAAAATTCTCTTCGGTGTGCTTTAAAGTGATTATCTACTTTTTATCCAACCTGAAAACGGGCACCCCTGCTTTCTCTACCTTTCTGCTTTTCCTCAACGTTACAGCTCACGTGGTGGGTGGAGCGTCCGTGTCGAAGTGGCCATGGCAACGCTCTTTGTCGCCTTGGGATGCTTATTGGCGTGGCGTACTCGACACATGCCCTGTGTGTGGAAAATCTGATCCCTTCACGTCCAGGTTACGAGTCTGTCTCTCCTCTGAACCAAGCGTGTGATTTTGTCGGTTCAAGCGAGGGAGCCACCACCGTTTTAGATGACAACTATATGAAGCTGGCATTCGACTATAGGTTCAACCATGTGTGGCGGAACTTTGGTATCCTGATCGGATTAGGCACGTTTTGCATCTTTGTGTTGCAAGTGAGCTCATCCGCCCGTTGAAATCCGGAGGTGAGAGGCTCATATTCGCATATATATGGAGAGTTTCAGTGGGTATACGATCGGGAGGAATATCAAGGTGACTTTTTCCCTTCAATAGTTAAGTTTTTCTTTATGAAATAACCTGGATCATGTTGGTACGTGCAATTAGTCTAGGAGTATTGAAAAAACTACGATAGCTGGCTTTATTGAAAGTCAGGGGGAGAACGCAAGATCGTGAAACGCTCTATTGGGGTCTCCCATCGATCGGGTTCGCTGATGAGACCTCTTTACCTTGAGCTTGATCCAGAAACTGGTTGATAACTTTGGGGCCTTGTTCCATTATACGTTCTTTATCCTGTACCGATGAAGTTTGAGTGATCGTCAACATGGACTGAATGAATCTATCTTGCACGACATTGGTATTCCCAAAAGCTATATCGATACATAGAACATCCGTATTTAAACATCGACTTTTTAATGGATGGCGTGATACCATGATGAAGGACTCATGCTTTCTCATACAGTATCGTAAGTTATTTTATCGGATTCCATTCGGAGTTCGCTTGGCATTCCGACACCCTCAGTTAATCCAAGTAGTGGTTTCACATAGGCACATCTTGCCATTCGCATATTCAGCAGCTCCGATATTAGGTCAAGGAACTAGTTTGAACCATTCGTGACTCTAATTCCTAAATGACTAAGCTCCCCCTTTCCCAGGATATTAGATCGTGGGAATGTCATTGTTTGACGTAGCTTGACTTTTTTGTCAACCACCACGATACCAGATAATGAGATTTACACATACCTGAAACATTTATTCAATTCTTATTTTATCAGAATTGTAAAAGCCAGATATACTGGGTCTGTATTCGTGATTACATAACTATCATAAAGACACTGTCTGTGTTTACCGATTCGGCTACCGTTAATTCTGAACCTACAGTTCTTGGATAACTATAGAACGTCTACCTGAAGCACAACTCAGTCTTTTGATTGACTGGTTACGCTTGAAAGAAATCTTATGGGGAATGCTCATCCGAAAGAATGGTCACTCTCATGCACTTGTGATCATGAGGGTTCACGTTAATCAACTTTATTCCTTGCATGGTGACGCATTGCAGACCATGTCCTAAAACCTTTTTTCATGTAGTATTTGTACAATCTCACTTCAACTTCCTCAATCGTACATATTATATTATTGGAGACCAGCAATTGTCATGCATCGAGAACGTACTTGTAGCGCTGTAGGAGGTTATGCATTAACATAGAGATAGTGTTTTAAGCAGGGTGCATAAACTAGATGGTAGGCGTTACTACAGACTGATAATACCGCGGAAACTATCAGAAGAGTGACGCAATATGAGTTTTTCGTTGTTGTTTACTCGATATATCCAATAAATGTGGTGACTGTTAAGAGAGCCGAAAACACACTAAACTCTTGAGAAACTAGTCTACAGGGATAAGCCATCCAACTCCAGCTCATACCACCTACGGTCGACTGTAAAACTATAGCACACCCACATATTTTTTAAAAACCACGTATTCCTCGGTACTGATGTTTGATTTTCGATGAATATATGACGTGTACAAATTCAAACAACCCTGACGGCAGATTGGTCCAAAATTTTGAAGAAACACCTCTCTGAACCGGAAAGATTGGTAAAAACAGATTCACATTCAACTATACCAATTGCATTAGTTGTGGTTCAGATGTAGAAAAACCTGGATATCTAACGTAAGCTTAAAATTTTGATATATTTCTGCAGAAGGAGGTTCCAAAAAGTTTGAGTAATAATATTAGAGTTGGTGAGTTAGATTTTGCAAGGACGAGATAATAATAATAAAACCTTTTCTATCCGGCAACCTTTTCCCATATTTCTCCTTTCCAGTTCAGAAGCAGGGATAGACAAAGCTCCCACGAAATAGATTCCAATGGGTACATTTGTCAAAAGATAATCAAATGTCCCAAGTGATTTTCTACATTCTCAAATCCTTCAGCGAGTGTATTGTTCCATAATTAAATGTAAGTTATGCTAAACACCACTTTCTCGTTTTCAAATCCACGAAACTATTTCGACTTGATCCTCCTCCCCTTCTTCTTTGTCGACTGCGTCTCAATAATGGACAATCTGCTTGTCCCTTCCATCTTGCTGGCCCATAAAGCACTGACGATGGCGTTTGTCAGCACGAAAAACAAACCCACAGGGGGAAAACTCTCGAAGTATCCATACACGAGCCCAAAAACTATTCGTCACACTCGATATGCTCTATAGTATCTGAACACTCAGATCCACCACGAAATGGAATCCAACCAATGGTGCACTAAATTTTCCAACGTATCCAAACACAAACAATCTCTGGAAACACAAACTTAGAGAAGATTTTCTAAATAATTTTGATGAAATCTCTATGTACCACTGATAAAACTTTTATGCCTTTGGATGGCGATGTGTGGATGCAGATGGATAGTCCTTCCGTCGAAGTCTATGACGGCGACGAATTGAGTCAATTGGTGGAAGAACCTGGCCCGACTCTTCTCGGTGATTCTGCTATTTTACCACGTGAAGTCGGTGACTCTTTACCGGATGTAGAATCATTCCGTGCTGCGCAAAACCACTTTATCATCTTTTCATCCTCTGGAAAACCTATCTACACATTCCATGGCAACGAGGAGGTTGTCACTGGTGTGAGTGGATTTTTCACGGGAATTATATCTTCATTTCAATTGTCAAATGAGGAGATTAAAAAGATTAGCGTGAATGGATCACTTTTCGTCTTCCTCAACCAGGACCCGATCACCCTAGTGAGCATTTCGCAGGATACGGGAGTTGCGGCACATTTGGTAAAACTGCAACAACTCAATTTCTTGTATGGATACCTACTCGCGACACTTTCTGAAAGTAATCTGAAAAAGCTCTATATGAAGAACTCAAGCTTTGATTTGAGGAAGCTGCTATCATCGACAGATTTTAGTAATTTCGACAAGATAATCACCGCTTTTGTCAACAACGAAAGCATGTGCTCCACTGTGGGTGGGCTCGCTTCTCTGTACGTGGATGAGAGAATACGTGACAAAATTTCCAAAATCTTGGTAACCAATACCACTACCAACTTACTTTATGGGCTTGTCTTATCGGGGGATGGCAGACTTGTTGACGTTCTGCGGCCAAAGACCCACACTCTACATATACAGGACCTGCAGATGATCTTTCAGATAACCAAGAACTGTAGTTCTGCGGACAAGCTGTGGATCCCCTTGTGCCTTCCGAAATTTAACTCGAGTGGATTTCTGTACGCATATATCAACACCGTTGACGTTAGTGATGGGAAAGTGGTTATTATGCTTTTAAGTGCATTCAAGGATAGTTTTTTCGAGATGGACGCAATAGCACATCGCATAGCGAGCAACATGCGACAGTCAAATACCATTTCTCGGAAACTGGGTCCTTTCCTCAATTACCAAGTTTCCATCCCGTCTTTTCCCCTGGTGCATCATTTTGTGTTCAAATCAAAGACCAAGCTGCAGTTCTTCCATCCACCAGTCAAATCACCCAATGTGTGCCGTTATTACAGTGCTCTTTTGCAGTGTAGACACTATCCCAATCAGCAGGTGCTATTTGTGAAATGGCTAAAGGATGCATCCAATTTTAAAATCGGAGTAGGCATAAACAACGCCAAGTACGAGCTATTGGTTCTCACAAATAGTTGCAACTACGTCAACAATAAGGTGCTCATCAAGTCATGTCGATCCATTATCAAGTGGTGTCTGGCAAATGACTCGCATTTGTTTATCAACCAAGGTGCGGTTTTCTAAATGCCAAATTCACCACGTTTGGCTGTCACTCACTTGGAGACACATTCCCTAGTTTCTAGCCCTAAACATATTTTCACCGGGCTGGCTCTGATCAGTGGATTTGACTAATGAGAGCAACACTAAATTAATGGAAACAGTTTAGTCGAGGCATAAAATCAAAGCATCTAACGTCTACTATAATCCGAGCTCCACGTCTTTAAAGGAATAGAAGAGAATCCTATTCAATCTAACGCACCATACCACTTCCATGCGGCTCATACATACACGGTGTGTGGATCAAGAATCCTTCTGAAAGACAACCACCAAGAACCTTCGGAACCTCCGTTCAACAGTGAAAATTTTCTTGCCCCACGATACAACGCCACAAGAGTTTCTTGGGTAGCTTTTTAAAGAAAATCCCGCAATCATGTTCAGCGGAACCACCTACCAACGACGGGCTCTGGCTCTGATGGTTTCCATATCGTCCTAATGCTCCTCAAAACAATCACTGTGTCTTGCCGGCATGTGCCGTTTGATTTACAGAAAAGCTTCCAGTCTGTCATTGTCGGGTCACTAACTAGTGCATATTCTGGGCCCACATTCAAGGGTACCCAACAAAATATGAAACTGTACAAGTTCAATGAAATTCCAGAATGGCAGATGGATAATGCCTATATTCTCGGTGGATACATCAGAGAGACGAGGTCATTTATAATGTGCTTCAAATCTTTGTTTTTCCTACACAATGAATCGGTCAATATCCACTCTCACCTGTTACCTGGAGCTTTTCTGATCGTGGTGCCCGTTTTATTTAAAAAAAATTTCCCAGTATTCACTACCACAACTAGTGCAGACTATTGGGCGTGCTCTGCCTTTCTGGCCGGATTTATCGGATGTCTACTCTTGAGCTCCACTTTCCATTGCGTCAAATGCCATTCGCGTCCCGTCGCAATTAACTCCAACAAGATGGACTATTTCGGCATTGTACTATTGATATCGTGCTCGATGATTTCTATAGTTTACTATGCGTTTATCGATCGGCCATGGCCTCGCACAATTTGTAACGCTCTCACATTGGTTTTTGCAATTATTTGCAGTGTCATTAGCGTGCGCGAGAACTTTCGTCATCCTGATTGGAGACATGTTAGAGCGGTAATGTTTGTTCTTTTCGGGCTTTCCGGTGTCTTTCCCGTTTTAATCGGGCTGATACTGTTTGGCAAAGAGGAAGTGGTGAAAAGGAGCAATCTAGAATGGGTCATATTAGAAGGGATTTTATATATTTCAGGTGCTGCACTTTACGCACTCAGAGTCCCTGAGCGGTGGAATCCCGGAAGTGAGTATGACGAGTTTGAGTTATTAACATCGATAGAGTATGATTATTTGGGACATTCACATCAGATATTTCATTTTCTGGTGGTTCTGGCTGGTCTTTGCCATGCGAACGCGCTATACAGTACATATATAAATGCCCATTTGAATATTTTGGGTGGTTTTAGAATTCAATAAAAATTTCTCTTTATAGAGTTGAAAAATAACTCCTCATCAGGGGCTCGAACCCTGGACATTTCGGTCGACTTTTTCGAAATGCAAGCCTTAAAAGCCGAACGCTCTACCAACTGAGCTAATAAGGACGAGTTGAAGTGAGCGCTTTTTT
>PPLB01006232.1:0-28692 GCA_003706365.1 Citeromyces siamensis
GATCTATGTTATATGAAAGCCTTACAATACTAGTAGTTGTCGCCCATCCATAATTGTTGGGTTCGCAAGGAGAACTATATAATGGCAGAAGTTCATAGTTTTAGAGAGTTTTTGGAAGGAAAACCATTAAGTGCAGTACACTAGGCTCTTTTTACACACAAACAAAGTACTCAGAGGTGATCCACTAACCTTATTGATGATCCGCAAAAACCTGGTTTTGCGTGATAAATACACCTAGTTATACTCAAACCTAGCATTCGTCGTGAACTCTAGCAAGGTAAAATTCGATAGTGTCTATTAAACCCTCACCGGAGCCTAGGCTTGCATGCACAATCGTCTCGCAAGGCGTGTATAGTTCCTCAGGTTCCCATTAATTTCAGCATGTAAAGCCCCGTTTGTGGGCCGAGCTAATCAGCAAACGAAACACCTTTGATCTCACATCTCCCCCAATGATTAGCAATGAGAATGGATATCACCACCGTGTGGCTAAATGTGAGACGTAATAGCGTGATCTACCTCTCGGTGCCAGTCATCCGGGACCCAATCGTTCTGCTCTTCCGTTAGCCTTACTGTTTGAGACAAGGCTACAGGAACACCACGTGCTATCGCGCGGGTACCTGACTTTCTCTACAAGAATGGGGAGACTATTGGTCTCCTCGCCATTTTCGCCGATCATCTCATCTCGGGATACAAGCCGCGAAATGGTGGAAGATATTTCTGAATTTTCTAAATCCAAAAAACTGTCCCCCACAGTTTTGCAAAGAGTATTGGTTACGAGAACATCCAGCGTTTTGAATCAATCACAAGCAGCATCAAGTGTTGCTCACGAGTACCTGAAAGGAGGACTTGTTCCTCGTAGGGTTCCTCCACCACACAACTTCCGCATCGACCGACCATACGGAACTCTGTGGTTAGTGATCTCAAAGCCAAGGCCCACAAGCTACGCAGGATCATTGGATCTAAGTTATGCAACTACTGAGGTATAGCTCGTTTCCAAGACATCAAGTCAATCCACGTGGCTGGTAAGGTTAATGAGAAGCTATACCACGTTCGCCCAGAATAAAGGGTCTAGAACAAAAATCATATAAATCTTTCATAAAAGTATTTTTTCATCGATGTCAAGAAAACCACTTTAGCTTTGACTTTTTAAACCATGCATTTAGAAACACAATTCATTTTTCCAATTTCGCTTCACATAAAACGACATGAAATAGTCCATTTTTATCAATAGGTCAATCGAATCTATATTTTTAGAATGCCTGCAAACAACATTGGCCGTTGAACTATTATATTCTGAACCTTCTAGCAATTCGTCTAAAGTTACCACATCAGCATATTCTGTATAGGATAAAAACTCTAGATAAGGATAAAGGCGAACATCTAAAACGATTGTTCTCTGCTTGATTAGGTCAAAGTTGATTCCTACGAACAAAATGGACCATAAGGAAGCTGTATAGCATCGTCTATTTCATTCTGAGTGACGGAATCAGTCCGATTCAACAGATTTATTCTCGAAGAAATATAGATATCCGACAACTAACTGCAATAACTGTCAAAGAAAAAAGTCAACACGTCATCCTGATATTCATCATGTCAGATATTAGCGGCTTTGTCGTCCTTGTACATGGTTGTTTTCTTGGATCGTGCTCTTATCAACTATTTTCATCAATATTTCGTCAAGAAAAAATATTGCAAGATGTCAACCAAAGTAAAAAATTCCCCTTCCCGGATGCACTGCGCAAATGATCAAACGTCCAAAATGCATAGTCTTAGATATCGGACAATACGCACCCCAGGGGTTTCAAAGATCTTCAAATCAAGAGATGTCTTGTCTCGATATGTCTTATGCTGCTGGAGAATCCAAATCTCGAAAAAGCTCATACAGAAGAATGTATTGTTCAAGGTGTGTGGCTATGAAGAAGTGGATTGAGGGACGTCTATGAGGGAATAATCAAAAAAAGTGATTGAAATGCACATTAAACAACCAGAACCGATAAATGATGTCTCTATAATTGGGAACACGATTTTCAATCTTGACTAAAGAGCTTTCGTTCAAGACATCTAGTATGTTTTCCCTATGAATTCACCCAGAAATTGACGATTCCACTGATATGTGATTTCTTCATTTAATTACGGTTAAAGAAAAAAGCTGCCGTTCTCGTAAGAGTATATTTAGTAAAATATAGGTAGGCCATCCTCACACCATGAGGAAACATGTTTTCCCCGATTTCTACTGTTGTTACCTTTTAAAATCTGTTCCAAAAGATGGATCAATGTATATAGGCTCGACTCCTGATCCCACTCGCAGACTGCGCCAACACAACGGAGAAATAACAGCCGGTGCGTACCGTACTAAGAGAAAAGGCTTGAGGCCGTGGGTCATGGTTTTGTTTGTGTATGGGTTCCCTTCTAAAAGTACCGCTCTTCAATTTGAGCATGCGTGGCAGCATCCGTATCAAACGCGCCACATTCAAGATCGCATCACTAATAATAAAGGTAGTGGTAGATCGCTTCATCATAAGCTGGGGAATGCCAAACTTCTTCTCTCTAGTCCGTACTTTAGTCGCATGGGGCTCAAAGTTCAGATATTCGATAACAACGTCTACCAGGCATGGTGTCTTAATAGGTTGGGCATTTCATTGCCTGATACTGTGCGTGTGGATACGCATTTCCAACAGGATGAACGACTGTACAAAGGCGGGAACTACGATCAGGTAGGGGAGTTCAAGAAGAAACAGGTGGAAGATGCAGAGAGGTTTGCAGATTTCTCTTTTGAAAAACTTGACGAGAAGAGAAATTGTCATGTATGTCAAGAGGCACTCGACCCACAGCGAGATTTACTCGGGTTCTGTTATCAGGGTTGCGACTTTGTCGGTCATCTCTCCTGCTTGCAGCGTTGCTTCCATGATCCAGAACATCTGATTCCTTTAAAAGGTGAATGTCCCGGATGCAAGAAGGTGAATCCGTGGAGCACGACTGTCCAGTGTTCATTAAAGGTGGCTGACAGGTTTCGATGATGCATTGTAGTGCCTGAACGTATGTCTCTCCGAGCGTTGTTAAATTCGCAAACAGAACACCGACATATCTGCAGAGACCGTCGCTACGTCAGAATGATTTTCCTCAGAACGACAACCAGTGGTTTGTCTTCCGTAATCTCGATAAGGAAGCTTTTCCCGAAAACCTTCAATCCCATGGATGGCCCGGCACTTATCTGCAGGTGCTCAATCGACACAAACAAAAAATCCAGAAGAAAACACTTTTCCACTGTGCTGACACAACAGTTTTAGTTTTATTTTGAAACAGTTGTCGAAATCCTGAGTAATCGAAAGCTTACTATTTGTTTAGACGTGTTGCTATCACCGGCTCGAAATAGTTTCATGAATGTGTGCCATAGAAAAGACAGTCACTTCATACTGAAAGACAATAGTGATTGATGTGAAATTTCCGCCGTTCTGTAGCAATTCGAGTTTTTAGGGATGCCCACCTCTTCGGGAGCGCAGCCTATCCAAAGCTTTGTGGTTACCTGTCGGCATGTACAGAACGCATCTGACGGAAGGCGTCCCAAAGGAGCTCAATATCAACAAAGAGTTCAAGGAGGATTTTTCAAAAGTGATGAAGCATCCTCGTCTTCTGATGGGCCGCTCCAAAGGCACATTTGCATGCTCATGAAGGAGAATCGAGGATGGTTGACGACCTTTCACGATGGAGGGTTTCCGAACGAACAATCAACACGTCCTGAAAAAGTGTAGTAATTGAAAAGTTGGTGGATAAACGAATGTGACGGGTCTGAATATATGACAACGTGAGACGATCTTTGGATTGGAATTGACTCCTGACTCCACTTCACTATCTGGTTCATTCTGAGAAACAAAGATATGTGTAATATAGTTCGCAATCGTTGTTTCTATGAGGGTTAGCATTACTGCGACGAGACAGTTATGTATCCCCAGCCACTGCACCATGTGGCTTCGCTCGCAGATGTTATTCGAGCAAGAATGAATGATTTCCAAGGATAAATGATTTCGCTGGATATGAGAGACCTTGCGCGGAAACTTGTAGGAAGAGTCGAAAATATTCTCTCTGGCGTTTTGAATGCAGACCTCAATCTACTTGAGGATACTCCATTTCTCAAATGGCACGAATAACGTTGACACAACCATCCAGTAATCACCTTCGTGTATCTGATCAGAAAACCTTTTCTGCAAATGTAATGGTATTGAAACAGAAAACTCTTTTTTCATAAAGAGCAGGACTTTTTTACAATGATGTGCTACACTGATTTCAAAGGTTGCCACTAGACTCGAAATGGAGGATCCGGTCTCGGATCTCAAAATGCAGCTCATGGGACATTGGGCAGACCATTTTCCACACCGTATCTGACAAAGATTTTGGTATTTTGCTGAGAAGAAGTACATACCATATACACGCAGTCGTGTATGGTCGTCAGTCTATTGTCAAAGATGACACATCCTATATCTCTGACAAACTGGAAGTCAGAGTAACTGCGGCAATGCAATAAAAATCTGAATCATGTATTATGAATCTCAGAGAGGACTTCTCATTGCGGTTACTGCAATCAACCCGTTGGAGAAATCCCTGAATTGACGCAAATGACCTCAGGTTTGGGATATCACGCTATTAGTAACCCAAATGCATTGGCTGCAATCACGGGCCGACAATGTCTTGTTCCGTGAAAGGAGTTGGACACAGGATATCCGTCTGTGGGAAATTGAACTCTGCCATCGCGACCCTGAACGAGTCAAGATCTCGATATGCACATCTGACAATCAAGGTGCTGGTTGCGTGATGGCTGGCTGACATACCGAGTTCGAATTCCATATTGTGAGATGTACGAATTGATTCGTACGATCTCTATACGGAATGACGTAAGTATGCATGGTGAAAAGATTAATGTATCCACCCGGTAATGCAAACAAGCATTACAAGCCTGCTTGGAGACTTGAATTTGGCTCCACAGAGCGGATATAGATATTTTTCTCACATATCCATCCTCAACTCGAAGACGAAACACTCCCCTGGTAAATCTTCAAACGATAGCAATGTAGCGGATCTGGAGAACATGTCCGTTTTCTTCGCCTCCACCTTCGGGTTCGAGAATAACAGTGAGGCAGTTTTCACGAACAATGTTGTTAATGGAGACTTGATCACTTTACATCACCAGGTCTTTTAACGATTGTACTACAAACCGGAATCGATTTTATCTCTGACCACTGTTTTTCTATCCATCGTCGTGTGATCCTATCAGTAGAAGACTGCTCAACCGACGAGGGACTCTTGTCCTTGCCAAAGAAGCTTCTACCATACTGGAGCACATGAAACATGGGGATGCTGTCCTCAATCAAGCAAACCAACCGCTAAGATTTTAGCTTCCAAGTTGCGAGTTTATAAAGCCCTCTCGAAAGTGATCACCCAAATTCAAGAGAAGGTATTCACGGTGAAGGGCATTTTGTATTATTACATCCGCAACAGGGTCAAACAGAAGTTGAAGCTATCGGATTACACCACAGGATGACATGGAGGCGGTCATGTTACCTGTCCTCTCAGTACACTCCTGTCCCATGCACAACCGACCAGCACCGCCACGAGACGCTATTTAATCACTAAACGCAACCCTAGTCAAAGCACATATCTGAACAAGGAACTTTCACTTGAAAAGCCATATGGAACTATACAACACTATGCTAATTCCATACGAGCGGATGCCGCTCGATTTTGACACGCTTGGCCGCCTTTATATAATTAACCAGGTTCATGAAGGACCAAATGCTCGCAATAATTTCAGAAAGACTCTTAATTCACAAGGGGAGGATTAGGGAAATAAAAACATGGAGACTCCGAAAATGGAAAAAAGATTCAAAAAACTGAAATTGATCAACGAATTTAAACTGACTAAAAGCGAGTTGGAACTGTTTGAAAGAAGATTAGTAGGTTATATTTTACGACTCTCCATGTAAGTGATTAGCTCATGCCATTCAATTACGTGGAAACGTTGCAGCCCTACGATTAGTGTATGCAATAACCGAAGACGGTCCTGGAGTTGTGGATCTACCATGTCAATCGGGAAATAACACAATATCTCTAAAGCTAAATACTCTGTCGACTTTACGAAGTATCCCCATCTCAAGTCTACCAGACGGGTTTCGCAGTTGAAGGTAGACATCTATCCCTTGAGTTTATATGGTTTTTCAATCTCTCAGCCACGACACCGCTGAGTGTTACTCGTTATGTGGTATCCACCTTTGTGAAAATTGGATAACGGTATTTACGGCTTATGCCCTTGAGTATGTAATATCCATTGGATACAAAACAACACCTTGTTGCCCAAGTGTCCTCAATAAGACTGTCTGCATCTTTGTTGATGATATACTAGTTTGTGCTCTAGATGTGCTATCCAAGGCCAAAAAGTTTGGTCTACGGAAAAGCAAACATTATCAGGCGATGAGCTGATATTTATTTAAGTTCTTTCTATGAAAATGAAAGGGAAAAGGAATGTGCAAATTACCGAGTAGATACGGATTCCGAATGCAATACAGGAGGAACAGACTATAGTGTGCTATTACTTTGCTTTTGATTAAGGTCATCCCTCGTGATCACACGTAATCCCCACAATAGTATTTGATGTAGCCCTGAGCTGTCGATAGGAGAACCCTTCCAAGACTCGTTGATCCAACAACAAGAAACGCGCTCGGTGCGTTGGTGTGAAAAGAGAAGCTTTCCGGAATTTCGTCCTTCTGTTCATGCACTCCAGGAAATACCGTTTCAGAAAAACAACATTATTCGAGACTACAGTTGTATGCGCCGAACGTGTGGATTGCACTATAGCCGCACATTATTCCTCTTACAGCTCCAGGTCTAAATCACGAGTTGCGCTTTTTAGCAGGAACATGACCCATCTCGTGGCTGACAAAGGACCTAGAGATTCTGGTGGAGCGCTATCTGCCATACCAGAGGAGATAACGAACTGAGCTGTGCGCTCTCGAAGGTGTGTGATTTGTAAGTAACGCACTGGTGACAACTGCTTCAAAAGGTCGTATGCTGAAAGTTGCGTGCTTTAGTCTGAATCGGGCGATTCTTTCTGAAAGCCCGTTTTGGTGACTATTGTAGCGTAATATGTGCTGTTAATAGTACCATTGTCAACCAAAACCTCAAGTAATTCCTTGGACCAAAGCACGGTTGTCAGAACGGAGGAATTCGATTTTAGGGTCTTTTCGCACAAATGAGTCTGCCAGGATCTCAGCACCGCAATGAATATTGATGAAGTTTGACTTTTCTGAGGAAATGATGTAACAGAGCGAGTCTTGTCGCCAACCAAGGTCAAAACGTATTCCTCGCTAGACGCTCCAGGGAATGCAGTCTGAGAAGTTATCACTTCGACCTCGAGTGGACAACGTGGTGGATGATCCTTTTGGAAATTTGGCAATAGATTTACTCGAACAATCTGTCTTGCTAACACCCACGGTCTGTCTTTTAGTTGATGTAGTACCCATGGGTTTCCATGCAGTGAGTGCAACGTGGGAATGACTTTCAAGTTCAAATCTACGGCCGAGAACCGGTAGTGCAATCACACCGATTATAAGAGATCCTCGTGATCAGGAAACTTATAGTTTGGTTATTGCTTACGTGTGTTGCACCATAGTCCAAAACGTAATCATGACTGATATCCAGTATGTTCTAGCACATCTTCTGTCTTTGTATTTCTTTGTTTGGACCGAACGAGTGCAGGTGCCACATAATCAGGTGAATAATGTCCCTTTTGATTTCAATGACGACAACAGGGAAATTTGTCATTTTTACGTGACAACGTTTGCATCAACAATTTCGAGCTCATGGAATGTCGTGAAATCGGCGTGGTTGTGAACGCACACAATTCTCTGCCACTGAGTTCTTTAAACCGCTAATCAGAACAGATCAATAAAATCATTCGCAGTATGGGGAGGAGTTGAAAAAATTCCTGAAAGCTCCCAGGTCGTGAACACGCAGAATCTTCTTCACTTGGAGATAGACGCCGCGTGGTGAAAGGGAGCCAAAATGTATCCAGTGACCATAGACTTCGAAACGGCTCTTGTACAAACGCAGAACAGAGTCTGATACAGTATCCTCGAGAATTGAGGTGCTCATCATTGCATTCGAAGGGACGGCATTTCCGATGTGAATGAATTGGTTATCGAAGCCGCAGATGTAAACTTTTCGAACAGTACCTTTAGCCACCGTTTGAGGGATTCTTTGTGAGCTTGAGTTTGTCATCTGTTCATCCTCGGAGGAAGCGTGTTGGAGGTTAGGCGGGTGGTTGCCTATACCTTGTGGCATGACTCAAAGGCTTGTTTATTCCACTACCAAAACTTTATATACGGTGCCATTTGGTTTCCAGAATCACAGAGGCTATGACTCACATGTGCATATCCCTTGTTCAACACTCTCTTGCAAAAGTGATTCGGTATAAAAGCGAGTCAAACGACCCAATAGCTTCATCACTATTATTTCGAGAGCTCACTTACCTTGAGATACAATTACTTACCTGGAGATACAATTACACATCTCAAGCTGCGCCCAGTTCCTCACATCATCAATACTCTGTTCATCATATAACAGATCACTGACTAACTGCTACATTGGCTTCCATGCAGGTGATGCATGATTCCGCATACTTCTGCCGGTGACGTGCAGTCTCAACAACTGGACGTAAAAGAAACGACAATAATAAAAAGCTTAGAACGGTCTTCGATTTGTCCTTGAATCCATAGCTTCAAAGCAACAGATGTGTAGATGCTACTGGTTCATTTATACGACGCATCTATGCAAGAAGTGAGGTTCTCTCTAACAAACAGCATACCCATACACCAAACGCGTAATGTCTCGCGCTAGCGAAGTTTATAGAGGCGCTGTTGGCAGTTCGTCGTCGCAGTATAGAAATAGACATCAGATGCACAACTATGTGTTTCCTGTTCTTGACGTTAAGGAGATTTCGCTGTGCCTACAGAGCTGTGGGTTCACAGCGAGCGAAGACCTCATTACGAGGCCTACTGCGCAGTATATGCAGACGCTTCTGGAGCAGATTGCCGACTCCTTTCTCGGTATATCAGCTGGTACGCTTAGCAGACAGATTAGGCTTGCGAATGGTGATTTCGAGGACTTGAACGAGACAAGAGACATAATGGCACTTCACAGGGTTATATACAAGTTTCTGTGCGATTGTGGAGTAGAAAATTTTAGTCTTGTAGATATGATGAAGCCAGAGGCTGGTCGCGTGAGAGTGATTCTGAGTAGTGTGGTAAATTTTGCGAGGTTTAGAGAGGAACACATGGCTGATTGCGAGCCGTTTCTCATTCAGAGCGAGGAGAAAGAAGGGATGCAAAAGGCTCGTAGTGGTGCGATTGAAAAAGTATCGAACCAAGTGGGGGTTTTGGAGAAATCGCTCTCGAAGGAGGAGAATGATCTGGACCAGATAAAATCACATAACAGGCAGGTGGAAGAAGAGCTGCTCAAGCTGAGGAAAAGACAAGAGACGCTCACTCTGGAGTACGAGACGTATAAAGAGGAGAAATCGCGCTCTGTCAAACAGTTGGAAGACCACTCTTTCCTGCTGTTGGAGGCGAAAAAGGAGTTGGAGAAACTCAAGTTCTACTGCAACGAAACACCCGAGATAAACGTCAAGATAAACCACGACTTGGCTGCATCTCTGGCCAACGATGAAAACACGCTGCAGGCTCTGGAACAAAAATCGCGCAACCTGTCGCTCACAATTGAGTCGTTCAACGTGCTGGAGCAGGAATTCAAGTCGTTCAACAAGCTGCTAGAGGAGATTCAAATCGAGATTAACAAGCACGAAACGAGTACGGAGAAATTTACCAAGTTCAAAGAATTGTTTGACCAACAGCAATTGCAATCTGCTGACTTGAACAGGAGGATTCAGCAGATTACTCGCCAGATCAACAATACGGAGGACAAAATCGACCGCACAAGACAGCAATCGGAGAAAAAACGGCTGGACTACCAGAGCAAGTTGAAAGAACTTCACGACAGCTACGCTACATTGATAACAGAGAAAGAGCTCAACGACCAAGACTTGTACAAGAAGAAACAGCACATTTCCAACTTGGAAAAGCAGATGTTTAACCTGAAAAAACAGTTTGAAATCGAGTGCAGAGAGACAAACATCGAGATCGAAAGGCTCAATTCTCACATAAAGCTTTACCTTACAGAGCTGGGGAAAAAAATGAACATGACGTCATCGTGATCCACCCGGTCCCGTCCGATTCTCTCTCCACGTTAAGCCTCGGTCGGCTTATTTCGCTGCAGCGTGATGCACAATCCTGCATGAACCATGCACCTACGAGGTTAAAGCCTTCTCCTCCACTTGCCATAATAGTGCAAAGATCAACGTCTAGATCCAAATGTTGGGGAGGCTCTGTTGCTGCGACATGGAGCATATAAGAGGAGGCCGTTTTGGCTGTGTTTTGTAAACCATGTTGGAGAAGTACGAGTTCAAATGGCGTATTGCAGACGGGTCACCCAGCGAGATCTACAATTGGACCCTTTATGCTTCGGTCGTGGTTTTCGGGGTGCTGGGTGCAGCTAGGGGGTTTGACGAAGGGTGCGTGAGTGGCACAGTGGTGCATCCTTCGTTCCGATCCAGGTTTGGACTGGACGACGCTTCGAAATCAGAATCCGAGATCGCCCAACTGAAATCCAACATTACTTCGATGGTTCAACTAGGGTCTATAGGTGGTTCGGCACTTGCGATGCTGCTCGTCGACAAGCTCGGGAGAATAAGAACACTGCAATATCTGTGCATCTTGTGGATTGTCGGTGTTGTGATTCAGATCACCTCGTTGCATATTGGCCAGCTATACGCTGGAAGGCTTCTGGAAGGCATCGCAGTCGGTCAGACCACTGTTTGCGGGCCCACGTACATCGCAGAGGTTGCACCCAAGGGCATCAGAGGACTCTGTTCGTGCATTTTCGCCGGCTCTGTGTATCTCGGTATCGCTATTGCGTATTTTGCCAACGTTGGAACCGCAGTGCACTATGGTAAAGAGGATGCGAGGCTGTGGATCATTCCCAACAGCGTGAAAATCATCCTGGCAGGACTTCTCTTCCTTGGAGCCACGTTCCTCTGCGTAGAAAGCCCAAGGTGGCTGTTCAAAGTGGGGAAATCAGAGAAAGCGGCACAAAACTTGGTTAAGCTGAGAAAGCTACCACTTGAACACCCGCTGGTGTCGGGCGAGATTGAAGACATTACTTCACAAATCTCAGAGGAGTCTGCACAACAGGCGTCCATCTTTGCCGTTATCAAAGACTTTGCCGTTCACAAATCGCTCACTTACAGGTTGGCGTTGTGTCTGTCGATTCAGATCCTTGGCCAATGGTCTGGTGCGAACGCGTTTACGATTTATGCTCCTGAGTTGTTTGCACTTGTCGGTGCGACGGGTGCGATCAACAAGCTGGTAATGACAGCCACTTTTGGCCTTGTGAAACTAGTTTCAGCCTACTCTTGTGCGTTTTTCGTCATTGACCTTCTGGGAAGGAGACGGGCCTTGTACATCGGCATAACCACGCAGCTCTTGGCAACGTTGTATTTCGCCATCTTTCTCACTGTAGTTCCACAGGCGGCAACGGAGGGCGCGCAAATGAGCCAATCTCAGATGGCAGCGGGCAAAGGAGCCATGGCGATGATTTATATCAGTGGTGTTGGGTGGACAATGGGGTTTAACGCGATTCAGTACCTTTTCAATGCTGAGGTGTTTCCGATTCGGTCGCGTAATGTGGCGGTAGCACTCATCATGGTTTTCCATTTTGCCAACCAATACGGGAACTCAAAAGCTGTGCCTCTCATGCTGCTCGCGATGAACAACTATGGAGCATTTTACCTCTTTGCCGGTGTGCTCCTCCTGAGTTTGGCCACATTCTGGTTCTTCCTTCCTGAAGTGGCTGGTAGAAGCCTCGAGAGTATGGAGGAGCTGTTCAATCTCCCTTGGTATCTCATTGGAAGAAAAGGAGCAGAACTGTGTCCTGACTATTCCGAAGCTGCAAGAGGTGACGACAAGGAAACTGCTCGGGTTTCTTGTGAGGAGGAAGTTAAAAGCGGCGAATCGAGTGTTTAACTCCTCCCTGCGTTATAGTCTAGCACTGTGATGTCATGTTCCGACAAGTTCTAACCTTTTAGCAACCCTGATCAGCCTGAGGATAGCGGTGATTGGGTTTTCTTGTGAGTTATGGAGGATTCCCCTTGAATAAATTCACCGTGCATTATTGTCTAACCTAGTGGGCTTCCATTATCCTAGAAGCCCAATGCTTAAGGATTAACGTTTTCTAACTTTGGATCATGACGCATCTTTCGAAAGAGATTTCTGGGGTAGTTCTTTCCCTTAACGAGCGTTCTAGGAATGATAGTTTCGGAGAAAACAGAGTTGTGGTTATCGGATTCTAGGTGTATCCTATTTGGCGAAAAGTACTCGTATAACGGTTGGAGGGAGAGAATATGCTGCTGAAAGTCAATCGGGTGTATTAGAGGAATGTGAAGAGATGTTTGACACAATCGCATCTTCGGTGGCATCCACTGTAGGTCTGCGGGTCGTGCATATCAGAAGCCACTGCTGTCTACATAAAACCTGCTTCGATCGCGGATATTCAAACGCAGTCTTCGCTTGTCAACGTATCTGCTGTCATTTGAGCTGTTGGAACGGTTTATGTATAGACCTTCAGTTGTCGAACGTGATGATACTTGATATCAATATGCTTTGTTCTGTATGATCTCCGATGGGTATTGCAGCTGAGTTGTCCTCGTACAGTATTCAGCTTCCCTCGCGGAGACGGAGGTGACTCCTCTTTGTAAGTAGGCTTTAGGGAAGAAGTTGCCCGTAGGTATCTCAAGAAATTCTTTGCGGCAGACATAGTTTAGGGATGGCTCATGTAACTACTGAGAAGAGAACAATATCTGCAAGAGACTGTAGGCAGTTGCATCCTCGGCAGATAGAGGTTCAAAGGCGCACGTGTCAGCCAGCCTCTGTCCAGTGGGCGGAGGGATTTGATAAGTGACATGGTGGCCTTGCGATTTTGAGGATCCATTTGTATATCAATCCCCAGAAACTTTTTAATAGGACGTCTTTCATCCGAAAACGGCGAGACAACGCGGTTTTGACTCGTGAGATTTGCGTCACATCGCGGCCAATGATCGATCATCAACATATAATCCCAAGAGTATCATTCCAGAAGGGTAATCTGGCCTCAAACAAATGGTATTTTAATACTACATGTGCAACAAGCCCCAGAAGAAAGAGCTTGATTCCACGGGAATGGGCTTTGTTTGGGCAGTAAATCGAAGGTTGAAGAAAACAGCTTTTGTTGGCGGGAGCTTGAACTCCTGGAGCGTCGCCATAAATAATGGGACGGCTTATCATACAGGAATGGTGTAGCGGCAATGGACATCAAGACTCGCAATCATCTCCTGGTTGTTTATTGGAGTCTTGCGAAATCGAGCCTGGTTGGGTTTAGGAGTCATTCTTGACTGTAAAACCCGCCTAAATCAAATCGCCTGAGCATCAGCTTTTGGAAGAGCACGTCGATGCCAGATCCTTCTCGATGGCTTGCTGCGTGGGTGATTCCATCGCCTGGCGATAGGTCCGAGGAATGGCAAACGCGGGATGCACTAACCAAGCCAGTAGACGTGGACGTTTCCAGGCGGAGAGGTCGATTGACTTGACAGCGAGTTGAGATTTAGTCCGTAGAACCTTGCTTTCTGCTGAATAAGGGTCGTCAGATCCGGATCTAAATCCGGCGTATCATTTTGATCTTAAATCGTGCCATTGGATCGAGAACCGGATCGATTCGATTCGACACGTCTGAGTAAAGAATATAAGAATTTTTCAAGAACAGTCACACTAAAGCTATACTATGTAATCGCACCTCAATCAATGTCGCATGGAGCTGGCAGGAATAGATAGCATCTTGCTTGCCAAAGTATACATTGCAGGTGAGGCCCCAAGTTAAGCAGCGGGGACATACACGTGTTGGGGTTTTGTATCCCTTATTGTACTTCTTGTACGGTTTTTCTGGTGGTCTGGTTATTTGAGTGATCAATGCCACTGGTTTGTCGATATCCAGTTCTTCCAAACCTAGATCCAAGTACATCCGTAAAAGATCTTTGATTTCTACGTGTTCACCATTTTCCAACCTTTTCGATTTCCAACTTCAGTTTGGCCAACATTTTGGATTGGACGATCCTTCGCCTAGCTTCGCGTCAGCTAAGTAAAAGGTGAACAGGTCCGTGGCCCTAATGTCATCGGCTTCCAATACTGTTTGTATGTGCACGAATTCATTGAAGGTGTCACGTATCGTGTCTTTTGCCAGGGCGTCTTTTATTTTGGCAAACACGTCGAGTGCAGTGACCAGTCGCGCAACCACATCCCAACACATCTGTTTCGTGGAAGGGCTATCAAAGTCATACTGATTTACATTTGCCCTGTTGTACACTATGTCGTAGATGTCGGTGTGAGCTGCACGGAACGCTTTCTTAAGTGGAAGTTCCATTCGGTTACATCTTGAGTGACTGTTTTCAACTTGTGGGAGCCGTGAACTTGGATGAGTGCAAGTGACTTCCTAATGTTCTCCGTAAGTGTTGTTATATCATTCGCGTTGATTATGTCCATACTGATTTCCTCTTGTTCAGGGCTCATAACCTATTGGAAATACAATTTTATTGAGGTGTTGTCGCCCTCCGATTTTCATCGACGCTTCTACTTATATACTGCTACGTAACTATGGTAACCACTGTACAATGTGGCATTGTGACTGCTTACCTTTATCACGTGACATGTTGTTGTTCATGTTCAACAAGCATTCGAATGGTCATTCCGCACAAGCCCTATGCATCAATAATTGATGTATACAGAGGAGCCAAAAGACTTTAATAAAGTGGCGCCTACATATCATTTACTACAAAGCCCAGTGGTTTCGTACTCATAGGGCGTCATTTGCATTCGCCAGTTAAACCCACGAAATGTGATACAACTGGATTTCTGCAACTTTTCGGTGGCGTCGGCATGAGGGCGCTGTTTATTGATCTATGCCATCAGAAACTGCGGGTTATATCTCAAAAAGAAACACTCGTTTCAGCTGAGGATTGCAACAGTTTCATCGGGGCAGAATGTTCCTCATCCTTTAATAACTCGAGGATAATAATAGAGAATGACAAAGAAAATTCTTGTCGTTGAGAAGAACTTGACGCCCTCTAGCTACTTGGAGATGCAATAGGAAAGCGTATGCCCTGTAGAATCAAAACTAGATCGAAAAAGACATTTCTCAATAATTACGAGATAATCTTGTAGCGAGAATGTTTATCACTCCAACAATGTTGAATTTCAAGGCTATCGACAGAAAGATTCTTCCGCCCAAGGACAGGATGACAAAGGCCCTGGTAATCGTTGAGAATACTTTATGGGAGCTTTAGTAAAGTAACCACCGGGTGTTCCGCCCGTTGTTGAAAAGTTTCTGTCCAGTACTACGACAAACTCAATGGCTCTTTATCCTCGCCTGATGTTGATTCGAAGAAATACCGACGGATACAGAAGGTGGACATAACAAGAGTCATGCATGTGGTTTACTTTGGATGAATTCTAGCATCCTATCTATTGAGTTACGGAAATGGAAAATCAGGGATATGGCTTCAGGTGAAGGTGACTGGTCGACTCTACGCCATTATGATGCTCACAATTAGAGGCGTCTTTTCTGTTGTTGCTATGTTCCTTTGCCAGAACAAGGGTATTCTGCTTGTCTTGCCAGAACAAGGGCATTCTGCTTGTCCTGATGAGAATAGGGCGAATGTTTGTGGTTTCACAGTATGTGGAAAATACTATATGCTGATGTATGTGATTAAACGCTCTATCTCACTCTCAGCCCGACTTTCAACAGTATTTGTCCCATTGATGCATGGCCTCCATGATGTAGTTTAGGCTTCATGCAGAAGATTTGTACAGCTCTTAAGAATAAGGAGGTGATTTCTATCGCAAGGAGTTGGAATGTCCCTGTGATACTCAAATAGAACGAAACTGCGCACCGGTAAAAAACAGCGTCATCGAAAACAATTCTTGTAAATCACTACTTATTAAAAGGACATTTCCGTTTCCACATGAAGGACATTGTGGAAAAGCCTTCTCTCTTGACAGCATGAAAGAATCAACCCTCGGTCATCAGAGTTCAGAGACACAAACTAAACTTCCTGTTCGTAAAACAACTGCACGTAATACTCTTTCGTATCCATATCCCAGTAATCCCACAGTCTCCCGTCCGCCTTGTCTATGGGCTTTGCCGGGATCTTGAAAGCCACATTCTCGTACGGCTCTCCACTCACCACCACATACTGAAACTGGTTATTATGAGGCTCGACAGACTGTTCGTAAGACGACATGAGCCTAAACTTTGGCGTCGCGTCTTGCGCGATGTCTTTATAGTTCAGCTGGAAAGTTACACCGAGCTGATACGTTATCGGGTCGCGCATCTTGACAATCCTATACGCGGGTCTACCGATCTTTACATACCTTTTCTTTTCCACGTTCGATATGCTTATAGCCTGGCCATAAGGTGTAGTTATGTACATCCCAGTATTTGGGTCTATGGCCGCTTCTCGCTCTTCAGCTACCCTTTTTTTCAGCATATAATCGTGCTTCCTGCCCTGAATATGCGCAATCACAGAGCTCTCATTCTTGTGGGTCGTATGGCACAGCCTGCACTGTATAAGTCCTACCGGGTTAGTGAAGAAGTAAGGGTCAGAATCCAAATCGAGACGTGACGCCATCAACTCTTTTAGCCTTTTACGTCTATAAGCATCAGTCAGACTGGTGCTAGCAACGCCACCACTTCCCTGCTTGGATCCAGCTCGATTTTGATAGTCCATGGTACTGGGGATGTAAGGATGAGGCATTGGTCTTTGATGCCTAGAATTCTACTTCTTCTAAGCGACATGTACTTTACTTAGTCTCGGTTTAATCCACATGAGGAAAGCTCTGCGACGATTCCATCAGAGAGCTTCAAGAAATGAGTAGAACACCTCATCTATTATATGACCAACTCTTTAACGCTATGTAGTGTCCTCAGCATAGTTTCATCGTAGTGCTTATTCTCCGCATCATGTCTAGTCCGGCGTCGGACTCTGTAGCTTGGCAAGGTTGGGGCCGTCATTCCTGCTAAGACGCTCTTTGGACTCGTCCTCCAAAGCGTACGCAGGTAGATACTGCCCGCTATCCAGTAATTCCGGGTTAACAACCGTATTGTTAACTCCTCCTATCGACGTGTAACCTTCATCGTACAAAGAACAATACTCTATGCCGTTAAATTTGAGAAAATGCCAAATATGATGGTACCCCCAATCGAGCACCGGGTTGATCCGCATAAACTGAGGCCATCCGTGGTCTGTCGGGGTCATATAATCGAGGTCCCTGCCGTAAGGATCCGTTCGCCTTATACCAACAATGATAGCTTTTATATCCGGATTCTCCTTCAAATAACGAGAAAACCCATTCCTCAGCGTGTCGTTGATATTAGCATAAGACAGGTTGTATTTTCTAATCGTTTCCTCTACAAATTCCTCCACCTGTGGGAAAAGTTGTTCGTTAGTAATGTGCACGCTATTGATCTTGGCATGGTTCTCAACTTTCTCGTATATAGTTGCCAGGTATATCACTAGCATTACGAGACAGTCTTTGCCTCCGTTATAAGACACTGACAGCTCCTCCAGTCTTTGGGTTAGTGAGCGATCGACGATTTACTTACCCATACGTTTCGAGACATTGACGAAATATTCCCTGCGTTTGTACAACTTTGGATTTGGTTTCATTGTGCCATCGGTCATCAGATTCCGATAAGAGAAAGCTTTCTACCATTTTATTAGCTTCAAAACATGTTTCTCTCAATGAGCCATTCATGGTGGGAGGTGTTCGGATGTCATGATATCTCCGATACGACGGCACCACGGAGAATAACCTGAATGGTGGCGCCATCAGGCAAGAAATCACCATTACAAAGACACAGACCTTAATTGTGCGTGGGTTCATTTTTGGTATGTGGGGCGGCCAATTAGCCTTCGAGGGTTTAACTAGATGAGCTTGATGGATGCCACGTAGCAATGTGCACTGGTATGCATGTAGCGGTAGCGATCTGCACGCTTCTGTATGCCCTGAGGCTCACCTATTTGTCCCGGAGTGGTTTTTCTATTGGAATTCTACCCTTAATATTCTCTCCTTCGTCAAATGAGCTTTGTTGGAAATTTCCTTCTGGGAAAAACATTTATTCTCCATAATCACAATAAGCAGTGTACGTAAGACACCCAAAAATTATCAGATGGGAACTAGATGCGTGCAGTAACCAGTGCACACATATTATTTGAGGCAAGATTCTCTTTCGTATTGCGAGAACAAACCGAAACATCAAGAAGAGCTTCCTATCGATTATTGCGTCTGCACCTGATGATGTTCCTTGTTGAGTCAAATGGTTCCACTCCTGGTGTCTCATCAATTTCCACAAGTTTGAGTCTCGCAATCATACTCCTCCGAGAACGCAAAAACTTTATCGTATGGTGCCAAGGAAATACTCGATCCCTGATTGGAATTCGCGGTTGAGACTACATCTTAGATCGCGTAGCCTTTTCATGATATCCTTCCTAATACGATGTCCCGGGAAACGAACAAAATGTCCGATTACTCCTGTTGAGCTATTAGGCAAATTTCCTACCGACCGCCTCGTGAAGAATGGAAGAATATCCAGAAAGGAAAGGTTGGCCGGCGTTTCAGCTGTAACAACTTTAGCTAGTAAAGCTGGGATTACAGCAGCTTGTGACTCCTCTCTAATTTCTTGTTGGACGTGGAACGGTTTCTTGGGCTTACTCTTCGGAATCGATCCCTAATTCCCCGTCCATAATAACGTTTGGTATAACACCTATCGCTATCCTAACACCATCCTCACACCATCTAGAATGTTAGATCACTTCAAGATAGAATATCCTTAGGCGCATCTAGTTTTGGCACGTGCTTGTACACAAAGACCTAAAGACATCGAACATGGTCTCACTATTTGCTGACCCCTTATAGGAGCCCGCGTTAGAACGCATCGATTGCATCTTCAACTAAACGCCCCGATCATTTGGTAAAGGTTGTAGTAAGGCAACGGGACGATTCAATGGACGGATGCGATCCAGAAAAACCTTGAATATTGTCATTATCCACCTCCACATGAATTCTGTTATCTTTACACGGAAAATCTACACTCCCGCTTTGACATATATCAGTTGTACCTCGAGTCGATGCAAAAGATGTCGCAAATAGAAAGAGTGCTCCATACAACACACTCCGCCATATGAACTACATCACCTCTGCCCATGTCCCTTGGACGCAATTCTCAAAGCCTCCTCTTCGTACCCGGGAATATGGACATAGTTGATGCCCTTTGATTCGAGTTTCTTCCGTCCAACGTTATCCTTGATAAACGTGTCCGGCTCCACAACACCAACAAAACACGTGGCGATATTCCCAGCCTCTATAATCCTGTCCGCGCAAGGGAGATTTCCGCTCAAACGTTCGCTGCAAGGCTCCATAGTGGTGTAAATAGCGCAGCCCTCAGGTAGCGTTCTGCTCCCCGATTCAGCGTAGTACTTTGCCAACGCATTCTGCTCAGCGTGCGTATTTCCCTCCAGTTCCCTGGAAAATCCGGTAGAGAGAATTTTGGAACCATGAACGAGCACAGCACCAACGCTGAACGCCGTGGTGGTTTCCTCGCATTTCCTGGCCTCCTCAAGTGCCAGCTCCATATACTTTCTATGTGGTTGTAGTGCCCATTCGGGCATTTCCGTTTGGTAGCTCCATTTCAAATCGTGCGCCGCGTACCTGAACGCGTGGAGCCACAAATCCAAGTCGTTCGGCCCTGGATCGCTGTACAGCTCAGATCCACATGTTTCACATTTTTCATCGAGCAGAACCTCACCAGACGACCGTGGATGGAGCCACGATGACGCGACCCTGGTCTTGCCCACTTCTGACAAGAGCGAAATCACTCTTTGCATATCAAAATCGCCCGCCTTTCCCAATTTCTCACCCCATACGACAGGACTGCTGTACAGAGGGTCGTTGGCGATGGGATAGCCGATGTACTGCAGGTGTACGCGTATCTGATGGGTTCTTCCTGTAAAAGGTTTGCACCTCACGATCGACGTTTCTCCGTCGAACGATACCCTTTGGAAAGTAGTCTTTGCCTCTTTGCCGTCTTTGTCCACGCAGTTGAGCCCGAGACGCGGGTCCACGCTTTTCAGTGGCTCTTCTACGGTAACCTCGTCGAGGGGGAACTCGCCAACGACTCGTGCGATGTACTCTTTTGAAACTTCTCTTTCGCGGATCTGTTTTACCAATTTTTCCGCTCCTTTAGCCGTCTTCCCAAGGAACATAAGCCCCGATGTGAGCCGATCAAGTCGATTGCAGGTGTGCACGCCCTGTCCGCGGTCATTTTTCATGATCATCGTCACGGTGTTGTAACGGAAGCGACCAGTAGGATGCGCGGGAATCCCTGACGGTTTGTCGATAACGATTATCTCATCGTCCTCGTGCACAACTTTTATCGGTCGAGAAGAAACGGCAGGCTCGTGTCTGTGGATTCTATGCGATATAAGGTCACCGTTTCTCACTACGCTATCTAAATTGGCAATCTGCTTATTGAGCGTCACCTGGTTGTTCTGTATCGCTTCGACGTAATATTCTCTGGGCTTCATGCGGAACTCCGATGTGAATATATCCACCAGCTTACGGTCGCGCCATCTGAGCTTACAGTACGTCATAAAAGTAAAGTAATACGGCGTAAGCTTGCGTAGTGGTCCTTCGATGTAGTACTTGGCACCGTCGGTCTCCTCTTCAAGCATCGTTTTCCCCTTTTCAAGGTGATCGCCTCCGCCCAGTTGGTCGTGCGCGCTGTTCTGAGACGCGTCCCACTCTACCTGCTTGATTTTGAACCCATTAGCGTCTCGTTTCTGTGGCAGTTTACTCATCGCTCTGAAAAATTTCATGCGTCGTGAATATGTATCATGCTGCAGACACCCGCAGATACGTGCATGATGGTACGTCGTATCCATAGAAGCAGAAGTGATGAAAATTAAAGTATCGTCAAGGATCTGTAATGATGGAATCCCATCCGATGTCTACAGTAACTAAGTTATTTCTCCCACGAGGAAAAACAATTCACAAGCTGACCAGGTCGAGCACTTGGTAAATTTATACAATGACGATTAGGACATAGCGATAACTTTTAAAGACTTGTACAGAAAATGCTGCATGTACAAGCTTTCTTGCCTCTGTGTTTACGTGCCCGATACTATAGATTGGCGGAGGGAATGCGTCGGGCCTCATTTTCTTCAACATTCTCACACTCTCCACCAATTAAAGCTGTACTCGATCACCAGCTTCTAACCTGTGAGAAAGTGTAATTCGCAAGGGCTAACACAGTGTCAGTGGGATAGTATCCTGAGTGCAAGATCAACGCAGAAGAGGTTATTTTCTTGAAAGATGCAGGCATGTCAGATCTCGTTCAAATTACTGTGAAAGAGGTGCATGGAGTTTGGAGAACTTGAAGATATGAGTATTCTACTTGAGCTTAACCTCTTTGGTTCTTTTCTTGATCAGATTTATAAAGTGGTACAAAGTACCTGATTGAACAATCGCGGCTGCTTAGTATGGGTGAATGTGAAAGATGTTATTATAAGCAAATTCGACCACTGACTAAAGGTGAAACCATTCGTGGAGACCATCGCTGTTTGCCGTGGTCATGTGTACCTCAATGCCCAACAGAAGCTGCAATAGTCCGTGTCTCTGTCGGAGATAATAGTTGGGGAGGATTGAATCAGATTCCTCCAACGTGGTGACTACGAACAGAGGAGCCGTTTCTCCTAAAAAAGTCTGATGCAGTGAACTGGTTGGACCCTTATAGGAGAGGTTGCATCCTCAGCTACCTGCGCATATGTTGGCCCCGAAGGAGTTTGGGACTCTACTTTGTCGAGTTTCTATTTCTGTTCTTTTTCTTTTGCTTTGTGGGTTGATTGAAAGTCTGATCCTTTGGACAGATGCGTCTCCTAAGCCACTCAAATGGGTTTGTGGGTCATCAGGTGACTCTCCAATTCCGATAAGGTGCATGCACTTGAATGATCATGTGTTAGGAACTTAATACAGTGTGCCATTGTGCCGATTCGCAGACGCCTCGTTGGCAATACTATTCGAACAATCACTATATAAGCATTTATAGCTTTGGAGACTTCAGAGCTGGCTCAATTCTCTTTATTCCACTTAATACTATTACATCACAGTAAACACGACAAGATATTGAAGACTTAGAAGTTACGTTACAAGTTGTGAATGCTACATCTAACAGGTTTGGCATTGCACGGGTAGTACCAATTAGGGAAATCAAAGTTGGAATATTAAGGAACCATTGTGCTTTTTTATTTGTCGATCTCTCCTTAGGAATCTGGAAAGATGGTTTAAGACGATCCATTGAAACTATTCTGCTGAAGCCGTGAACAGTAGGTAGTCCATTCAGTCATCACACTTTGTCAGGGTTGACCCGGGATGGATAAGGGCTCTGTACGCCCGGGAAAATAATTTGTGAGACAACGGGAAAGAGCGTCAGCTGCGTCGTTTTGAGGACCCTCGGTATACTCAATCGAGGAATGCGGGTTCCTCGTCAGGCACGAGCCACGGAATAGATCATCGGAGAACTGTTAGGTATATAAGGACGTACCAATAAATACAAATTCTGAGAGGTTATGAGCTCTCCTGGTACAGGGCACGTTGAGGTGGCGGCTGCTTTGGCTTTTCGTTCCAGGAGACCAGGCCGTTGTTGAGGTAGCAGAGGCAGACAAGGTGGTTCTTCTATTGGTTCCGTTACCAAGTCAAAAAAGGTATATAGACTGAGGATTGCGTAATGGGTAGCTACAGCGAATTGTACTCTCTATTGAATTAATTCCACTGACACCATTGACGAGAAGTTGTTCACACTCGCTTTAAATGGATCATCGTGGGATATCCTGGAGTAGCGTTGGGTTTGGTAATAGGTGGTTCATAAGTGCCACGAAGGATGTCCAATAGCAGGGTGGCTACCAGATAGTTGTGCTATTCCATTTTGAGGTTTCGTCAGCTCGTGTAGGAGTGAATTTGATAAAAAACATTCCCACAGTGATTTGGCCTTTGAAAGGTAACTGGACTATATCCGACAATCAAGCGTGGATCTCGTGGTCAAAGTAATGTCGTCCGCATGTCTGTGTAGTTCTCATAGGAGGACTTTGTCGGGTCGAGAGAGCTCTTTCTCAATGAACTTGAAATATTAGCTCTAAAAATGTCGCGAATCGCACGGTCCATTTCAGCAGTGACGAAAACCCTCGAGTCCGAAGGAAGGCAGTGTCTCTTCAAATGACTCGAACCAAAAGATTGATGTGAGCCAGCAAGGCGTGGTGCAACGAAAGCTGGAGGACGTGGTGCCTGTGGTTGTGGCACCATTGCTGATCCTTGCATTCCATACGGAGCAAAAAGCGGCTGTAGAAACAAATGGAAAATTTGGTCCCGGTGCCGCAGGCTGGCCATATGCTGTGGCGTTGCAT
Organism: Citeromyces siamensis; assembly: GCA_003706365.1. Lineage (NCBI taxonomy): Eukaryota > Fungi > Ascomycota > Pichiomycetes > Pichiales > Pichiaceae > Citeromyces > Citeromyces siamensis. Next base: position 23,636 of record PPLB01006232.1, read on the forward strand.
ATTGAACAGGAGGTGGCTGCTTAAACCGAACTCAAGGTCCTGCGAACCGTTGAAAGTAGCATGGTCATACTGTGGCGACGGTGGCAAAGGCACATGACTGATGTGAACCGCTTGTGGTGTGGTTCGTATAGATTCCGCATCGAAGTTTCCTGAAGGAAAAGGTGAATGAGCTGTCGTCTGAGATGTGGCGTTATGATGGCTCGTGGCTGACGGACCGATCGACCCGCGCGGGTGCATAAACGGGAGAATCAGCAGGAATTGGGCGGAACATAGTACTATGTGTGGTACCATATGAGATATTTCCATCCCGTGGAGATAAGCTTAAGTCTCCAAGCAGACTGGTAGTGTTTGTTTGCAGGGTGGATAAAATCGATATAGTAATCGGTACCTCTATGCAGGAATTCCTGTGCATTTATAGTGAAAATTTTCCACCATGCATACTTACGTCATCCCGCATACTAATCGACTCCACAGATAATAGATATTCTACACATCGTCGAATTTCGTTCTCTCTGCGAGACTTCGGCACTGAAATAGGCCGAGGCTATTTCCATATAGGGAATAATCTTCTGGCGAATGATAAATTGCGTCCACACTTAATCCCCCCGTGTGCAGAATACCTTAAGAATGACACTACTCTCACCCCTTGTCAGAAGTGGGACAGCATGGCGGAACATCCCTTCATTCGTCTCCTAATCCTGAAACTTAGTGTTCGATGAATCATACTCTTTTGAGCACGCATGGGTTAGCTGCATCCAACTTATATTATCTGGAGTATCTCACCGGAAAGTCCTACAATCCAGTTCGGCCATTGCGCTTCAGACGCATGGACGGCTTGCCCTCCTTCCTCGTGGCAGAGGCCGGATCACCCGCAGGTTGCAGACATCTTAACCAGATCCGTGGACACCGATGTTTTCGATTTCCTACGCCGATATACCCTAGGGACAATTCCAACTGATCACCTTCGAAGACAGTATATTGTCGTATTCTTTTAGCCAGAAATACACAGAGGAGATGGTATTGAATACCGATAGCAGTTCTATTAACTTCAAGAAGGAAAACATGGTTTAGAATTTTGGAAATTCGGCAAAAGCCATTCCATCGAGAGCGTCCTCTTGTCCTTGCGCGTACGATAGATAGCTAGACCATAACATACCAACTTGATAGTGGCAGACGTGACATTGTTCTGTTGATCAAAGCGTTCCTTAGTAGCAACGAGTTGCTGGGAGTGATTCAATCCACAAACTTGAAATTGGCGGGCTCGATCAGTTCTTCAGTTATCGAACTATCTTCAATAACGGACCAGTTACAAACGATACTGTCCAGACTGGAAATTCCATGGTAGCCCATTAAAAGATACCCTGGACTGTAGCCGGTGCTGTTCCTAGTGGTCCATCCGGCTTGGACCGCCCACTTCCTAAGAGGTTCCACAATCGTCTTGTGTGCTTCTGAAAATCCGTTAGATTGAGAATGACAGGAAGAAGTAATCGTGTGGGTGGAACGCATTCGAAACGTGGTGGATGATATCCGCTGTGGATTCCGTGCCGGTCGCGTAGCGTCAAATAATGTCTTTCGCAAGTATCTCTGCAATCGCTTTAGCAGAGGGTGGCTTCAACGGGAGAGCTTCAGGCCATGCTGAGAATGCATCTCGAGCTATGGCGAAGTATCCACGTTAGGCATGAAAACACAGTCAATGGCGATGCAATCAGGCAGTGTTCCCGGAAGGATCAAAGTCAGAGGCGAAAGAAAAAGCTGATTTTGTTGGAGGCTAACTTTGTAACTGTTGAAATACATAATTGATTCTTAATCGAACACTCAAACCTATATACCTAGCGTTCTTATATAGTTTTCGTATCATTCTTCTAGAGTATTCTAGTACTCTATCGGGATCCCTAGAATATTCTCGCATGTTCGATGTATACTCGTGCATATCATTACCGGATTCCAACATTTCCATCTAGGATCGAATCCTTGTAGGTACCCAAAAGCACTGTCACCAATGTCCTCATTGATAAAAATATTCCTACTGCAAAGCAAGCGGCAAAAGGCCAAAAAATTCTGTCAAGTTTGAAACACATCTCATTGAAGAGTGTTTTGTTAAAACGCTCTGTAGTTCCTGGAGAAAACCGTTGTGAGATACCATTGACTCTACAAAAAGTAGTGATAGCTCGTTCCGTGGTGGCTATTGAGCATCTTTACTTTGTACCCAAACAAAGCGCTGAACCTCTCCACAACTTGACCTTTGTTTTCCAGGAAATATACATTACCACATTTTGTGTAATCATCCTTGAAGGTGAGAATGTACCGTTCGGACAACCCAGGTACTGGTTGTATACTGAAACATCACTATGCACAATGGGAAATGGTGTTTTTTGCCTGTACAGTCCTCGTGAACCCTGGATAGTAGCTGATCGTCTTTGCACATTTACACGTGATGCAGTTCTGCTCTGATTTCTTGAGTCCATTTATCAGTCCGGTTCAATAGTTTTTCGGACAGAAGCGGCATTTTCATGACCTAAACGGGTGTGAATGAAATTCACGTACACAACAGGTACGCAAACGAGACACTGGGGTGATACTGTCACTCCATTCTGAAACATGATTGGGATACGATTTTTGTTTCGGTCTCCAATGTATCCCTGCTCGAGATTTATCTCCTCGACGCGTTCTTTCATCAAACTGTGGCCAGAGATCAGTGTTGCCGTTAAGTGGCGTACATGGCCGAAAGATGGATTATTCGTGATCCGATTGTCATATGCAACCACTGATGGACAGTCTCGAGTTTTCTGGTCCCACGTACTCTGTTGAATCTCTTTCATCGCGGGTTGACCGGAAATCAAATAATGAACGTCGGCCAGAATTATGTTTTGTCTGCGGCTTTTGGAGGTTGACTTCGAAGAGCCTGAGGGCTTTTCACCTTTTCTCCATTTCCGTTGTTGGTTTTCCATGACTGAGAACTCTCTTTGGAGTCGCTACTCCCGTTGTTGCGAGACTCACTCCGGCACTTTTCCGGTGACTTTGAAAACGTTTGCCCTGAAATTCAACGTGGTTAAGCTCAAATTTTGTGGCTGAGTGGCAATCTGAGCAGCATTGTAACGGAGAATACCAGGTGCTTCATCAAGAGGGATGTCATACCTGGTTTCCTCGAGAGTTTGAGCAACACGACCCAGAGGACCTTTGAGGCCGGAAATACGTATTTTTTGAACAAAGGGAATGGACATGACGACAAAGCATGAGTAATCGCATCATCGGTGAATGAATCAATATCTTTGTCATTGACTTTCTCATTCAAAACATGCCCAACTGAAGGGATCTCAACTGTTGATGTACTGATTAGTTCATTTCTACTCAACTTTACAGATGGTTGGACTACGTATTTATACAACGATTGTACTAAACGTAATGCCAACAGTACATGAGTCGCGTGGTGACCATCATCACCAGGTACATATGCTTGAATAGATTTGCGTCATACCATGCATTGTAGTGCAGATTTCGACACAACCCCCACAATTGTTGTATAACATTTTTCGACTGACAAGCAGTTGTAGACCATACCTTACACAACCAGAAATGGTCGCAGCCTCTTTAGCACCTCAGGCTGAACTGGCTTCGTTAGTATGTCAGCTATCTGATTCTTTCCCCTGAGAAACTTGACTTTGATTTTCTTATCCGCCAGACGATCACGTATAACGTGTAATTTTCCATCGAAATGTTTTGTCCGTGCATGGAAACCTGGTAGCTGTTTGGATGGCAGACATATTGTCAACATAAAACAATGGTACCTCCTTATCCTCTTTATTTAGGAACCTGATGGCTTGTGTCAGCCATATAGATTCGTTAGAGGCTAACACTAAGGCTAGGTATTCTGCCTCACATGAACTCTGACACGTAAGAGTCGTTGGCTTTGATTTCCAAGAAACAGCTCCTCCCATGCGTTTGCATACGTATGCATTCTGTGATTCGAAATTGGCTCACTAATCTGGATCCACGTAGAATATGAATCTTTTTGGTTGTTGAATATCCTTCGAAAATACGATGCCCAAATATGTCGCTGAAAACAAATATGAGAAGACTTGCCTTATCTTTTCCTCAATCTCTGGGTGCGGATATCTTGTGAATTTGGCGAGATATTGCACGGGATATGCAATATCAGGCCTGACTGTTACAGCCAAAAACATCAATGTTCCAATTTGTTTTTGCATCTCGTTGACCTCCTTCCCATATTCATCCCCAGTGAGTTCAAGAGGTGTAGCATTTTCAGGTCGGAAGTAATAGTTCGGACTGATCGGTGTCCTCCTCTATAGACATTGATGTTCGTTTGCCTCTGCAGTTCCTCTATGTACGATGTTTTGCAGATTGTCAATTCACCATTGATCCGTGTCTCGAGAATCAACCCCCTCAATCATAGAGTTGTTAACACAGATTGAATCAATTTCACGAGTGGAAAATTTGCTCGTGGAGTCCTTTACTATGCGTTCGAGAGATTCAGCAGTTGGGTCCAACAGCAGCAAATATGGCTATCAATCCCATCAAGTTTCCCGCAGAACCAGTCCTTTTGAAATGGTGTTGTGTGACTGCTCAAGTAACCTTCGGACTTTGGGTATAGCGTATCGGCCCAGAGTCTGCCTGCCTGTTTAAAACATAGTCCTCTGCGCATGAACTTTTTCGTTGGATTTGGCTTTGCATCAACATCCAATCCCGCTGGTTTTATCAAATAAAGCTCCGAATCAATTGAATGAAGAAAGGCTGTCGTCATATCTAACTGCCTCATCATCCAATTGTTTTCCATGACAAGGAATAGGCACAGGCGCAAAAGCTCAAAGCGGAGTGTCGTGAGAACGTTTCGGAATACGTGGATGCATTCTGGACGTCGCCTCGTCCCTTGTAACGGTCTTTCGTCTTTGTGAACACCAATTTTGATGGGACAGCCCGTTTGAGCAGTTCTGGATCCGAAGTGACACTTGGTTCGGGATCCCATGTGAGGTTATTTTTATGAGCTTCTAATTCTGTGTTTGCTGCCTCCTGCCATTGAACATGTTCACCTGACGCCATTG
>PPLB01006233.1:0-18971 GCA_003706365.1 Citeromyces siamensis
TTTTTTTTTTTTTTTTTTTTTTCTGTGTTTAATCATTATGGCGAGCAGAACTCAAGTAGGTACAATTACTGTTTCAACCACTAACAGTAGTTTGAAAATTCTAATGAAGTCGGCGTCTTTTCCAAGCTTACCAACGGCTACTGTTTGGTAGCCGTTGGAGGATCAGAAAACTTTTACTCAGCTTTTGAGGCTGAGCTCGGAGATTCCATTCCTATTGTTCACACAACCATTGCTGGAACCCGTATAGTGGGAAGAATGACCGCGGGAAATAGAAGAGGTCTTTTAGTGCCGACTCAAACAACAGACCAGGAGCTCATGCACCTGAGAAATAGTTTGCCAGATTCTGTCCGGATTCAAAGAGTGGAGGAAAGATTATCAGCTCTAGGGAATGTCATATGCTGTAATGATTATGTCGCATTAGTTCACCCAGATATTGAAAGGGAGACTGAAGAACTGATTGCAGATGTTTTAGGAGTGGAAGTGTTTAGACAGACCATTGCTGGTAATGTGCTTGTTGGATCTTACTGCTCTCTTTCAAACCAAGGAGGCCTTGTACACCCACAGACCTCTATTCAGGACCAAGAGGAACTTTCTTCTTTGCTACAGGTACCTTTAGTTGCAGGAACAGTCAACAGAGGATCATCTGTTGTGGGAGCTGGCATGGTTGTAAATGACTGGCTTGCCGTTTCTGGATTGGACACCACTGCGCCTGAGCTGTCAGTCATAGAAAGCATATTCCGTCTGCAAGACGCTCAACCCGATACCATATCAGGCAACCTACGGGACACTTTGATTGAAACGTATTCTTAGAGGAAAAGTGAGATTTAGAGTAACGGTATTCTATCCTATAAGGTATTGAGGCGACCTGGAGCGATAGTTTATACTTCGCGGATGAACAATGAATTTTTTTTTTTAATCGTTAACTGGTGTCAAAACATGGGTTGCAGAAACCCTAGCGTTTCGTAAGAGAGAACATCATCACACCACACGCGCTAAAATGGACTTTTATGGGTTCGTATCGCCAGTTTAACCAACTAACCGCACAGGGTTTACCGTGATAAGATTCTGAAAGGTACCTTAGAAAGTTTAGTACACCTGTGGATCAAGAATAATCGTGTATCAAAGGTAGATGAACTTCTAAAATCCCTTCAACGCACAACGCATGAGCACCGTCGTTTCATTGTAAGTTGATTCCATACTTCCATACCAGATAAGCCTAACACAAGAATGCTAAGCAGCTTTATTCACTTAGCGCCATTTGCGAGGGAACCAGGGCGCTGCGTGACGAAAAACTAGCGGAAATGATATTGGACACACTTATTCCTTTTCTCACAACAGAGCTCACTTTGTTGCCGGCTCATGCTGAGAAAATTCCACAGATCATCAAAGCTGTTGCTCTCGGCATCGTCAGGATCGGTTTCAGATTTGAGCAACTTCGTCACGACGTGGAAGAATTATTGACATCGTTCATAACCTCTTGCACAGATGACTCAGCTATCACTGGACTACTACAGGCGGCCCAGATGGAGCCTCAACTTTTCGTACGAAGTGCGTTTCTAGTAAAAGAGATTCACGAGACATTAACTACCTCATCTCCGGAGATTTTCAGAGAATCCATAAAATTGTATCTGTGCGTCTTGAAGCTGCTCTTTAATTGTCCTCGTGGAAGATTGAGCGATTTCTTGCTATTGAAGGAGTCAGACGGCGAGTTTCAAGCTACTAGAGACTCGAAGCTGACCAACTATATGTCCCATATCGGACTCACTGCTTTAGAACGACTCTTTGCTACAACTACTGAAATTAACTCTTCTCAGGTGGAAATGGCTGTTCCGGAAGCTCTGGAGATTATATCAGCAGGCGTCCATACTCGTTGCCTGGACATTGATCGGGTGGCAAACATCATAGATAAACTTTCGATGCTACAAACAGGCGATGAGGAAGCCGTGGCTATTACTTCGCTATCGGCGTTAGTTTCATTCCAGTTAAAAGCGGTTGGATACACATTAAACCGCACCTTCCCAGCTCTGCTATCTTTGGAATGGATATCTGTCGGGCAGGCTTCACAGTGCGCTCGTTCTCTATCTCTCAGTCTTAAGGGACTCTCTCAAGATGATATTGTAGCAGCCGTTTACACGATAACCAATATGATCAGTAGCGAGCGACGGAACGATAGCTCACGTGCTTCAACTTTGCGATCCACTGAGTACGCGCTCAGATCTGATCTTTTTGAAAAATGTATTGCGGCAGTCATTGAAATGGCTCGTTCCCTCGAGGAAGATTCAGTCACTGTCCTCGTCGTCACTATCCTTGTACAAAAGTTCAACCAGGTTTCACCGAAAGTTGATACCATGATCCTGGGCGCTTTGGCAGCGGCATGTTCTATCATACCTCAGAGAGAACTTCTACTTTATATCAGGCTGACAAATGAGGCAGGCTCTCAGGCATTCAGAACAGGTAATCAAACACTTATTGAAGCCGTGGATTATTCGCGAAGCAGAATGGCGCGGGAGATAAGCTCTTCCCAAAACCCACAAGCATTCAAGCTATATCTGCATGAATTACTTCGGGCAGTAATCAGTCAGGGAGGTGAACCGGACCCTCATCATCATAGGTCCAATACGGAGATCTCACAAGTGGGCCGTTATATTGCTGTGTTTTTAGAACCACTTTCTGTCTTGTGCCAATCACCTCAGATAGTTGCGCTCAACCAGCAGATGGACACCATAAACCTTTTCAGAGACTTCTGGGTGAATCTGGTAGTTCATGGATACTCTGAAACTTCAGAATTGGGAAAATCCAACAGAGGAACTCTTCTCAAGGTGGCACAGGGAACACCTGCTCTCGCCTCTGATAAAGCATGGAACCGCACAGAAACTTCTCTAGAGATGAATGCCGTATTGAGAAGAGGATCATCTAATAGAAACATCAAACACCAGAAGGAATATCTCTTTAAGTCTTGTCATTTGGAGTCTCGTGTCTCCTTTGACATACAGGCAAGTGCCCATAAAGTTATGTTCTTGGCAACAGCTCTCTTTGTCGAAAGACTACGGGTTCAAAGCATAGGTGTATGTTCGACATCGTTGTTGTACCTATCAGACCCGAGTATTCCTGTGACAGGCATAGAAAAAGGTATGTCCGCGGTGTGTAAATGTGTTGTCAGTTTGTTTCTGGAAATGCAAACATCTTTCACATCGGATCAGATTGGTAGAGAACTCACACAATTACTCATACTCTGCTGCCACAGAGAATCTGCGTTACAGGAGTGCGCATTCAGTTGTTGTGATGCCATTATCAAGGCGATTCCATCGTCTTTGTGCCATGAATCAAGTCTCTTCACTCTCTTGAATCTTTTGTCCATCTTATATGATAGTGTCATGGATTCAGAAATGAATCAATACAGCCCTCGCACAGAGTTCTCTTGTAGGGGTATCTCGATAATTGTGACAGACTCCACCTCGTGGAGGCGTGAATCATTGACTCTTCTGGACAGGTTTGCCCAATCGTGGATTTCCTCGGTTCTCGATCTTGCTGGATTGGATGTCAAGTCACTATTGCAATCTTATGTATCACGTTTCTCCCCACATGAACTGAAAGAAGTGGATTTTGGTTCAAGTGTTGCCTTGAAAATGGCTGGATCCCAATCTGGGAAAAATCCCCCGGTTGCAGGTTTTCTACCGTACTTCCCAATTTTTGGAATCCAAGAAAGAGTCGAGATTGACGGACCAAATCCTGTTTTTGAGGATCTACAGAAACTTACGCGTCAACTGGCTTGTAAGTCCGACAACGAGGGAAATATTGCACATAAACTAGTGCGGATCCCCTTTGAAAGATTTTCCGCGGAATCGATACAGTTTGGGATCGATTTTTGGCTTTCCGTCATCAAAAAACGCCCAGAGCTGTCCACTTACCTTTTATCTGAGATCTTTTTTTGCTGGAACGTGTCAGTTTGTCGCAAACAAGGTCTTTTTTCCTCCAAGTATGACATTCCAGAAGCTGAGTATTGCAAGATGGAGTATTCTCCATCTGATCGGGATGAGATAGTGCGGAATGGACATGCAGCATGGCGTGCGATCAAGCCGCATCTTTTGTTGATCAGGTTTTTCTCGTCCCACTTCCAGTCATCTTTACAGAGAAGCTGCCATGTATTGAGGTTATTTACATCTGTCATCTGCGACTCTTTAGTGTGTTTGAAATCAGCATCTTTCCATCCATTTTCTCGCCTGGCTCGTTTTGAACTGATCAAGTTAGGACTAGATGTGGTGAGTGCTAATCGCAAGTTCAAGCGCTCTTCTGTCTCAGATATTTCGCGTACCGTGTTGCTAAGTGGACTGTCTTGGTTTGAGGCAAAACCGGCGTTCCCTTATGGTGGAAATAGGATCAAAACACAAGCAGACTGTGAAAAGTTGCAGCAAGTAGCTGAAGAAATTCAAGCCATGAAATCATCACAAGAGCACAAAAACTTGCTCCTTGCTTTCTTGGATAACGAGGTTGCTCGACTCAAAGTATGGATTTCGCCGCTCAACCCGAAAGACTACACGGGTCTTTATTTCAAAGAGACTGTTTCTCGGCGTTATTTAGATGAGGCGTACCAACTGAGCCCCGCCCTTGCCATAAACCTCGCCGTAAGGTATCCCCACTTGTCCGAGCCGCTTCGACAAGTTATAATGCGAGACCCGCTACCATCTTTGGAATGCGCAAGTGCGGTGGCGTTCGTTCTACCTGCGGACAATACCCATGCGGAAACTCCCTGGCAGATCGTCCTCTGGGAGAGTGCTTCACCAGCCATTTCGATCAACCTGTTCCTGCCACCATACAACTCTAGTCCGCACATTATCCAATATTTTATGCGATCGCTAGAGTCGCATGATGCAGACTTGACATTCTTTTATGTACCTCAAATTGTGCAAGCCATTAGACACGATAACGAGATGGGCTACGTGGAGAGGTTTATACTTGAAACAGCGCAGGTATCTCAGTTATTTGCACATCAAATCATATGGAACATGAAGGCGAATATGTTCAGAGACGAAGAAGCGACTCAACCCGACCCCATAAAGCCGAAGCTGGATTCCGTGGTCGAAAAGATGACCCACATGTTTGAGGATGAAGATTTGCAGTTCTACCAGCGAGAGTTCAAGTTCTTCAATGACGTGACTGAAATCTCTGGCAAATTGCGTCCATACATCAAGAAGTCAAAAGCCGAGAAGAAGGTGAAAATAGACGAAGAGATGGCCAAGATCAAACTGCTACCTGATGTGTATCTTCCGAGTAACCCAGATGGTGTCATCATCGATATAGGACGGAAATCTGGCAAACCACTGCAATCTCATGCGAAGGCACCGTTCATGGCTAGTTTCCAAATTCGGAAGCAGGTGAATACATACGATGAGGATAACCAGATTACGGGAACTCAGCAGGTGGATAAGTGGCAAAGTGCGATTTTCAAAGTGGGTGATGACTGCAGACAAGATTTACTTGTTCTTCAACTAATCTCCGTTTTCCGCGCCATATGGGCAAACGCTGGACTGGAAGTGTTTGTATTCCCTAACAGGGTGACAGCGACAGCACCGGGTTGTGGAGTAATTGATGTACTGCCCAATTCTATCTCGAGAGATATGCTTGGACGTGAGGCTGTGAATGGCCTTTTGGAGTATTTTATTTCAAAATTTGGTCCTGAAACATCTACAGAGTTTCAGAAAGCGAGAAACAACTTTGTTAAATCGCTTGCTGGGTACTCTGTCATTTCGTATTTGTTGCAGTTTAAAGACCGTCATAATGGTAACATCATGTATGATGACCAGGGACATATCCTACACATAGATTTCGGGTTCTGCTTCGATATCGTACCAGGTGGTGTAAAGTTTGAACAATCTCCATTCAAATTGACGCGTGAAATGGTGAATGTTATGGGTGGTGACACAGAGACCCAGGCGTACCACTGGTTTGAAGAATTGTGTGTAAAGGCCTTCTTGGCTGCGCGTCCACACATGGAGACCATTATTCAATGTGTGACTCCGATGCTGGGTACTCATCTCCCGTGCTTCAAGCCGACCACTATCAAGAAGCTCAGGAACCGCTTTGTCATGGAAAAGTCCGATAAAGATGCAGCCATATACATGAGACACTTGATAAAGAAGTCATACGAGAGTCTTGCCACGATGGGCTATGACGAGTTCCAAAGGCTCACCAATGGAATTCCCTATTGACGATTTGAGAAACCGTACTATATACACCATGAGGTAAATAAGACGAACAAGACCGTTTCAGTAACGTAAGTACTCGCTTTTTTAAAAGAAAAATAAAAACCATAAATATTAGTACCTAACCTAAAACCCGGGTGTTCGTCATGGGAGATCATAACGAAGAGACTTGAATCGATCTAAATTGTCCAACCCACTTTCTAACTGTCTCTTTAATGCATCCTCTAAGGAGTGAGCTCGCAGCGAATGATCCTGTCTATATTTCTTAGAAACGCCTCTATCATCTGGGATACCGCCTTTGCAAATCTGGCGGATCCTATGTCGTTTAAGAGCGTCCTGTCGAGAAAACTTCTTTCCGCATGGACACTGAAATCCGTATTCCTGATGGTTCTTCTGATGTCGTCTGAGATCATGATGCCTCACAAAGCTTTTCCCACACTCGTTACAGGAAAAGGGCCGATCGCATAGATGGGTCTGAATATGTGTTCTTACATTGGATATTCGTCCAAAAACTTTACCACAGTTTTCGAACATACAGGTAAACTTCCTCTCCTCATCAGGTCCTATAAAGTACTGGTCGATGAACCCTCTAGGTAGTGTAGTCTTGAGAGTGGAGCCCTTTCGCGTGGGCGAATTTGACTGGGTCCTAATAATCTCCTCGATCACCTTATCCTTCTTGCCGACCATCACTGGCGTCCATATGATGGAATCATCTGTATTGGCGTTCTTCTTTGGAGACTCAGGTATAGTTTTTACCTGCTTTGGACTTGATACAATAACCGCATTATCGCATGACGCCTCAGAATGCGTGGAGGAATGAGAATACGACCTGTATAATTCTGGCATACGACATGCCGGTTCCTCTTTGACAAATGGTTCCAATTGCTGTTGCGGATGATAGTAATTCACCTTTGGAGGTTCAAACGCGGGTTCATTCACAAATGGGAAATTCTGAGGCGTGTATGGTTTGGGAGTTTGGAAAAACTGGTCTGTTTGTTCGACGTATTGCGCCCTCTTTTGTTTTTCAAGGAACTGTTCGAAATTGGCGTTGGTGATTGGTACGTTTTCTTGGGAGAATTTCCTCAAGTTGATGAGATAATCAGCGGAAAAGTTGCTTACAGGGGCAGCCGGTTTCGGGGACGGTGTGACAGGAAATTTATACCTGGCTGGATCTCTGGCAGTAACTATAAAGTCGTCGTCGTCACCGCCGGTATTGAGTATCTGTTTTTTAGGTGTGGTGAATTGTGGGTTGCTCAGCTGCGGTCTTTTCAAACTGGACATTGGCACAGGATTTAGTCCTGGAATGGACAACTGTCTGTTGTGAGCAGAGCCTGTGAATCCAAAAATCGCACTACCAGACGGGTTCCTAGAATGCCTTTTGTACTGGGGCTGCGGTGGCGCTTGACTTATGGCCAATGCCTCAAGGGAGTCGAATTCGTCTCCATCCAAAAACGAAGCATACAAGGGATCTCGACCAGCAGACGCCTCTTGAAAATCATTAAACGTGTTTATCTGATCGTACAGTCCTGTCTGCGTTGCGGTGAAAGCGGACTCGTAATACGGATCAAAGTTCTCGTCGGGAAGCGGCACTGGTTTCAGTTCTAGATTAAAGCTCGAAGAGCTCATAGGATCGTAAAACGGATCATTCTTATTGTAATCAGGGCTATCATCCTCCTGCCACATAATCCCAGATGCTGGGTTCATTTGGAGTGAAATCAAATTCGGGCTTAATAGTGTATGTTTATCTTTTCCCACGTTAGGCAAGCGGCACCCAAATTGTGCATGCGCGTGCATGATGAGAAACAATAAACTACAAGGGTGCACGTACATATTGCAGTTGATTGACCACATTGAAGAACGAGACTTGAAACTCAAAGTAATTCACTTCTTGCGGAGTAAGACAATCTCCGAATTCGTATGTGTTGTTCAACGAATTGATGAGCGATTTATTGGAGGAATCGCCCGTCCTCTGGTCCAACTTGGATACTGCATTCTTTAATATGCCTGTTTTCGACGCGCATAGCACTTCATTGATATAGTTGACTGCCGCTGGATGTATCCTTTGAGGCAGTACTTGATCTGCTACGGTTATATGCAGAAATTCTCTATGATAGTTTAAAGCTTTACTCTTTGGGTCTATTCGGATTCCAAATTTTCCAGGATTACTCAAAATGTAATTCTGGTACTCCATAAGTGGGGCAAAGCTTTTCTTGCTTTCCTCTGTCAGTTGCAGAGCAAGAAAGAGTCGACGAAAATCCAATCGCGGATATAGCTTGAGTCTCGGCAACACGGCGATCTTTACAGGAGACACACCCAATGTAGAAGGTAGGATGTCGGGTGATCCTTTCTGAATATCTGGGTGATACTTCTCATACAACGATCTGTAATTGAGGAGTAGCTTGTAAAAGGTTTTTTGCGATTGGTGGTCTTGAAAGAAGGTGTTATACGACAGGGAAATGTGAAGATTATTACTTCGTAAATGGGCCCCGCTGCTATAAATGTCCTGAAACGTTAAGGATTTTTTTTTAAGAAAAGCGCAAGTATTGGGATCGACATATTGCTGAAATTCGTTTCGACCGCCATATAAAGCGGGCGCCTCCTTGAGCACTATACCATCAAACAGTCCATTGCGATACTGTTCTACCCGTGCTGCGAAGCGTTCATTATAGCGATTTGTAATTTCCTTAATCAGCCGCACCCTGTCTGGTGTCTCCCTTAACGCGGCAAAAGAATATAATTTTTTCGGCAGAGACCGGTGTTGTCTAAACATTCCTCTGTGGTGTACGGGTTGGGGATGGAATACTATCATTCAGGCATAGTTATTTATTTGATCAATGAATGCTCCTACATCAAAATCATCTTTCTAGGGTCCTCAATGAGCTCCTTAACAGTCTTCAAAAAGGTGACAGCTTCTCTTCCGTCGAGCATTCTGTGGTCGTACGTGAGAGCTAAGTACATCATTGGTCTTATCTCAACTTTTCCATTGACAGCTACTGGTCTCTCCTTGACACCGTGCAAACCGAGCACAGCAGTTTGTGGCGTGTTGATGATTGGTGTTCCGTACAAAGATCCGAAAATACCACCATTGGAGATGGTGAAAGTTCCTCCAGTCATATCTTCCAAAGTCAGCTTGTTGTCACGTGCTTTGCGACCCAAGTTGGCAATCTCCTGTTCAATTCCAAGAACGGAACGAGACTCGGCGTTTCTCACGACTGGTGTAACCAGTCCTTTAGGAGTAGCGACGGCAACAGAGATGTCTACGTAATCGCGAAAAACCATAGTGTCACCGTTCTCGATGGCAGCGTTGACAGCTGGAATGTCCTTCATAGCAAGAGTGCACGCCTTTGAGAAGGCACCCATGAATCCAAATTTGATGCCCAGCTTTTTGATAAACTCGTCCTTGTACAGTTTTCTCATCTCCATCAAAGAGGACATGTCCACCTCGTTGAAAGTGGTTAGAGAGGCCGCACTATTCTGTGCCTCTTTCAACCTCTGAGCAATTCTCAATCTCATACGGTTCATTTTGATTCTCTCCTCGGTACGGGAGAATGCAGCTGCAGGTTTAGACTCGGCAGCCTCCTTCTTTGGTTCCTCCTTCTTTGGAGCTCTTGGTTCCTCTTTCTTTGGCTCCTCTTTCTTTGGCTCCTCTTTCTTTGGCTCCTCTTTCTTTGGCTCCTCTTTCTTTGGTTCCTCTTTCTTGGGTTCCTCTTTCTTGGGAGCAGCACCCTCAGGCCTTGAGCCAAGCTCGATCTTCAGGAGATCCTGTCCTACCTCAACAGTATCCTCTGGGTTCACCAAGAGCTCCTTGATGATACCGGCAAAGGGTGCGTTCACCTCCACGTCAATCTTATCCGTCTCGATAGTAGCAACCGTCTCGTCTTGCTCTACAAAGTCCCCCACTTGCTTAGAGAAAGAAGAAAGTGTACCTTCAGAGATAGACTCTGCCATCTCCGGAACTTTGACAACCTGAGAGTTGAAACGAACAAACTTACATGTGTTGACGTTTAACGTAGGTCTGATGCTTGGTCTAACATGCGTTTGGATTGATCTGGTGGCTCTTGGAATATTAACTCTCAATGCGCTTGAGATTTGCTTCGTCGAAATCGATCTTACTGATCTAACAACTGTCCTTGATAACATGATATTACGGTAATCCGTTTTACGCGCGGATTTATTGGGTAAGCAATCTCGGGGCCGAAGCCATTGAGTATCACACGATTCTGCTTCTAACAGGAGTTCGACTCGCGTCATCGCCATTTGTCATGGATCTGCTGAATTACTCCTCAGACAATGATGAAGAAGTGCCGTTGCCTGATGCACCTGCCGTGATACACCACAGATTCGACAAAGTTGCCAAATACCTTGTATCTGACAATGTGTCACTTACAACGTATGTCTACGCAGATTGGGATCTCAGCGCGGGCGATGAAAAAAAAATCACCAGCTCAATACAAAACGTCAACACCGCGCTGGGTACGACATTCAAAGAGTTTGATTCAAATAAGCTAATCAAAGACTCAACTGGCCGACTGCACGTGTCGCTTTCTTACAATTTGAAATTTGCCAAAATGGAAAATCTTGATCAGTTCATCTCGTTTTTGGAAAAGCAAATACCGGAACTAAATATTAAAACACATATTAACCTTTCCGGTGAACTGTTTGTTCTTCCCAACCCAGAATCAACAAAAATGTTTTTGGCAGTTCGATTCGATCATTCTTCTCAAACCGTACTAACAAGGATAGTGCAACTCATCAACAACTACATCAAATGTAAGCCATCCCACTTGTCTCATAAGGCAAATCTGGCAAAAAGGGAAAATCAGCTTTACGAAGCAACAATGACGCATCTCTCAATTGGCGTAGCAGAGTCATGCCAACTCTTCTCGCATGACTACATAGATCATGTGAACAACACACTGAAATTACGACGAGAGAAAATTACACTCACTAGTCAATTCTTACGTTCCATATTCGTCTGCAGGCACACACAAGTCGTAGAGATATACGGGTCGTGCGGTACCTAACATCGGTTGCCACGATAGTCATTTATGTGCTAACGGCGCAATTTTGAAATCTGGGAACAAAAGCGTTAGGAAAATCGATCTTTATTTAAACATGCCAAACACATCAACCAATCCACAGGAGAAAGAAAGCGATGTCGATTTTGCAAAGCTTTCACCACAAGAACAGAAGCTATACAAGTTATATGGGAAGCTGCCAAAGAAATCTGATATATTGTCTGCAAAGCTAAAGGACAGGAAATTCTTTGATTCTGGCGATTACGCAATGTCTAAAGCCGGGATTAAATCGATCGATGTTGACAATAGCAACGATGTAAAACCCAGTTCTTTGAATTCCCCTGAGCTGCGTGCGATAAGCAGAATTAATAGGAACTCCATCAGTGGAGGATCATCCGGATCTATTAGTGGTAGCATTAGGCGAAGTTTAAGTGGTGGAAGGTCTCATATGGAGCAGAGAGCTGTCGAAGACAGTGATTGATGATTGATTCAATTTTTTTCTTTTTTTTTTGTAAGACAATTCAAATGATTAAGTCTCTATTTAAATAGCCATCTATTGAGCTGGCCAAATATAATCGAAGCTGTGAAGAAGAAGCTGGCCACAAACAAGATTTGGCTCAGGTTGTTCAGGTCTCTAAAATTCAGCCCGACATCGATGGTTTCCAATTGGAAAACAGCACAAAGAAAGGCGATGCCAGCTGCGAACATGCTCGAGCTCAAAAATCCGCCCAGTGAACCATCGAGAAGTAGCAACAAACAAGGGTTCACAAAACACCACGCAAGAGATGCCTGGAGGGACGAAGTCCACTCAACATGGCGCATCCCATATGCTATACCTAGAAGAGCCATAGAGGAGCGCACAATCAAGGACAAATCAGTTGTCCTTCTAAGCTTCTTTGATGACGCATTGACCGTGGTGTCTAAAAATAACTGCATGAGCCCCATTAGAATACCTTCCATAGAGTTGTTCAAAAATGCGGAAATTGGCTTGCTATTGCGAGAAAGCATGTCTGACACGCTGGCAAGACTCGGACAGCTCTTGCACAAATTGATTTCTTGGGCAGACTTGTCAATCACAGAATAGAAGATGCTTTGGAATATAGACAACAGCTTAAAATGCGTCAAGTTGGGCAAAAGATCATGGCCCTGGTGGACTCGGTCCACAATGTCGATAAACACATTTCCAGCTACTCCCAGAATAGCCAGTTTCACACCTATTGAGCCTATTTTATAAATGACCGAGCTTTTCCGTCTGTGGCTAACTCCATACTCAGCGCCGTTCGATGACTTGGGCAAACTTGATTGCAAGTATTTGTAGAGCTCATCATCATTCACCAATTCAGAATCTATCCCATTATAGTATTTGTACAACTCGGGTTCCGTCAAATTGATAAAAGAATTATTTTTTTTATCCATTCTAACAGAAGACACCTCCTTAACCATCGTATAAAAAGTCTGGTGTAAGGGTTGCAGGAAGTTGGGTTTGACAAGCCAGAAATGAAGCAGTACTCATAACGTATTATTTAAAGTTTGATAATATAGACTGAACTCATAAAGCTGTTCTTCCAAGAAAAAAATTAATCCCAAAAAAAAAAAAATACGATTCCTCAAGATAAGGCAGATTTTTCTACCTAAAGTAGGTTGCACATCCGTACACCGTTTCACGCGTAGACGCGTTAATTGATTAATTGCTTCCACTGCCTGACGAGATGGATGAGGACGCTATATATATTGCCAAGTACTCACAGGTACGCAACAGTGAATTTTTTCTTTGACTAATCGTTTAGGTGGAGGTGATGGAGTCTATAATCAGAGGAACTCCTCTTATGCGAAGATGTTCCGATGACTGGGTCAATGCAACCCAGATACTCAAAGTCGCACAATACCCGAAAGCCCAAAGGACAAAAATACTGGAGAAGCAGGTCCATCAGTTTACTCATGAAAAAATTCAAGGTGGATACGGTAGGTTCCAAGGTACTTGGGTTCCTCTGGACATTGCGCAAAAACTTGCAGAAACCAATGGAATTGACCCGAAAGAGGCACCTATTTTATACTATAAAGTTGATGAATCTAACCCCCTTCCCAGAAAATCCGCTTCGGAGATACGAAGTGCGAAAAAGACTCAGTCTATGTGTTCGATAGATGACGAATCGCCTTTGAAAAGAAGGAAAAAGAAACCAGAGCACCAGCCAATCTCTGCTAACTCTAGTTTTGATGCTTCGACGCCTATTGGGTTCCATTCATCTTCTTTCCATGGGATGCCATATCAACCTGTCTACTCTCAAGCGTTCACACAATCTAATCCGTTCCCGCAGTATCAACCACCGCCACCACCACAACCATTACCAACAGCAACAACAGGGCCGCAAATGCCATTCCCTCCACCTCCACCTGTAATGGTTCCGCCACTTCAGAATAGAATCCTTTATAAAAAGGAGATTAATTCACAAGGCTCCCTTTCCACCACCGACAATTGGTCGCCAGATGAACATCCATTTACCATCCAACGAAAAAATTCAGATACATCACTGTCCTCTAACTCGTCAGCTAAAGGAGAAAAGTCTATGCTTCCTCCCCCCATTGCTCAGCATCGCATAGACTATGCCGATGAGTTAATCAGGTTCTTTTCCGAAGACGACGCAGCCATACCATCCTTCGTCACGTCTCCACCGACGGACTTTAACATCAATATGGCGATCGATGACGAGGGACACACGGCGCTGCATTGGGCTAGTTCAATTGGTTCTCTGGACGTAATCGCCATCTTATTATCACAGGGTGCTGACCCGCTAGTTGTGAACCACCTAGGTCTCAACCCTCTTTCCAAGCTCTTGTTTTTCAATAACTCGTACGAATTGCGAAATTTCCCACAGTTGCTGAAATTACTCAAACACTGCCTGATTGTACCGGATTATAACGGCCGGACACCGTTGCATTATCTGATGGAGCTGGTTCAATTAGGCGAAGCCAAAGTGCCGCCACTTGAGTATTACCTTTTGGAGATTATCAGGTTCATAACGGAAGCTCAACGACAGGCTGAAATGGCGGATGAAAAGCACAAAAACAAAAACTTACTGAAAATTTTGATAAACCACCAAGACGTGAATGGCGACTCCGTCCTTCATGTTGCCGTCAAGAATAAAGCCACCAGTTTCATCAAGTTGCTGCTTACGAATGGTGCAGATTTGGAACTTAAGAACAACCAGAAACTCGCATGCAAAGATATGCTCTCTATCGATCTTTTGGAACAATTACAAAAAGAGGAATTCGATAAAAAGAAGACTCAGGGAAAACAGTGCGCCCCCTTAACACCAGCCTCGCGAAACGAGCCACCGTTGTTGACCCCTGCAGCGTTTAACAACAACACATCTAAAATGGATACCTCTCAAACTACAGAGATGGAAGATGATGACAAGGAAAACGTATTTCTAGATAATCACAGAAGGGAATTCGAGAATGTCAAACCGTTGTTGGAGAGCTCACCAGTGGGGAGCCACAGCTTTGAGTCTAAAGCAGAAGAGGTAAACTCGGGAATCTGTGGCATGGTAAAATGCATTACTGAAAAATACGAGAACCACTTGCGAGAAAGGAATAACCAACTAACTCACTGCGAAGAGCTCTGCAAAGAAATGGATAGGGAAATTGAGAACTTAAAAGAACAAAAGATCTGTCAGCTCAAAAAAATGAATATCCACGGAAACGTTGAGCATGCTCAAGCTGTCAAGGTTGATACACTACTGCAGACGTGCGAGACAAAAACTGACCAACTGTTGAACCAGTGGGAGCGGTCTCAAGCTTTGGCACTTGCCAAACTCATTCACAAGGAAGAATTATACCTCGTTGACGACCAAAATCGCACTCAAGAAACACTACAATTATGTGTTGATCTCTCTTTTTTACAAATCCAACGGCGAAACCAAATCAGCGCAATCGTTTCCCAGCAGGCCAACTCGTACGACCACAGTAAAGTATCTTGCGACTCCAAACTCTACAAGTATATGAAGCTGATCTCTATTTCCTGTGGTTTACCAGTCGATGATATCGATGAAACATTATTAGAAGGCATAGAAACTGCCCTTTTAGATGGGCGAAATATGGAAGTGGACGTTGAATAGACTACAATAAAAACATATTTGAGTGCAATATGGTTGTTTTAATGCGATTGAAACAGGTCGTCTTACTTTTTTTGTCGCTCAGTCTTATAAATGCCATGAATTTGGGTAAGTCCTTTAATAAAATTCTCCTAACATGAAAGGGTTGTCCCCAAACTATTTCCATGATGGGGAACGTGTTCCGCTTTTCGTCAATAAGATGGAATCAGATGAAACCCAGCTTCCCTTCTCGTACTACGACGTCGACTTCACGTGCAGTCCAGGAGCTGATGTTCATCCACAACCTCTTTCGATTGGTGAAGTTTTACGTGGTGACAGGATATGGAGCTCGGACTATGAGCTTTTCTTTGGCAAAGACGAAATGTGCAAGAAGCTTTGCGATAAAGTGGCCGAGCCAGCGGCTATCAAGAGAGCCGACGAGATGATTCGTAAAAACTATGTGGTCGAGTGGATTGTCGATTCGTTGCCCTCAGGAACCACTTTTATATCAACCACCAATGGAGAAAAATATTACGCTGCTGGGTTCCCACTCGGGTTTGTTAGAGATGACAAGACTTATATTCACAATCATATCATCATCGTGATAAGGTGGCATAAGGAGAACGGCGACCCGTCGCGCAAAGCGATAGTGGGTTTTGAAGTTTACCCTCGGTCACTTCACGATAGCTCTTGCCCTGGTGCGTCAAAGAACTTCCCAAACTATGAGCTGCGTTCTTCCTCAGAGTCACCTTCTATAATCCCATTTACCTATGCTGTCTATTGGAGAGAGGAACCCGAATTGTCGTGGGACAGACGTTGGGAACTCTACTTCTCTGGGGAGTTGGAGCAACATCAAATTCACTGGTTTTCACTCGTGAACTCCATTGTTCTCGTGTTGCTCTTCTCGACCGTTGTTGGGGTGGTTCTTCTAAGAGCACTCAGCAAAGACTTCTCCTCTCTCAAGGCTTCTAGAGACCCATTTTCGCGTCAATTGCAGAGCATCACCGATGATGGATCCGATGAGAAAACCCAACAGTGTGGATGGAAATCCATCGTCTCGGAAGTGTTTAATATACCAGCACGTGTTATTCTACTGGCTGTCCTGGCAGGTTCGGGAACTCAAATCGCATTCACAGTGTTCGCTGTATCAATTCTGTGTGCTGCTGGTTTTATGGGTCCAACTCATAGAGGTTCGGTACTCACTGCTTCAGTCGTGCTGTTTGTCTTGGGAGGAATCACCGCGGGATTCTCTGGTGTTCAATTCTACAGAAAGATAACATGTGCATCTGGAAATTTGCCCCAGTGGTGTAGAATAAGTCTTTACTGTGGTTCGGGTCTTCCATTCCTTGTGTTCTCGTTGGTGCTCACGATGAATCTTTTAGTATGGGCTAAAGACTCGTCCAGTGCGCTGCCGTTTGGGACGATCATTGTGCTCATTCTGTGCCTCCTCGTGATCGAGGTGCCACTCTCGTTGGTTGGCGGGTTTATATCGAACAAGATAGATCTCGAAGTATCATTAAGTGATCGGCCGGTCAAACCTACGGAGTCAAGTGGCACTCTCATGGCGCATCCGGCTATCCCAAAACAGCCGTTTTATAACCATCTTTACGCTGCCATTCCCTTGTTTGGTCTTTTCCCCTTTGGGGTCGTTTACGTGGAACTGCTGTTTATTTTCCGCTCAATCTGGTTGGAAAAGACATCATTTTACTACATGTATGGGTTCTTGTTAGCTACGATATGTTTACTTGTGGTTGTCGTTATCGAGACAACCATAGTTTCCACGTATCTGAACCTCAACAACAAAAACTACAAGTGGCAGTGGCACTCGTTCATTATTGGTTGTTCTGTCTCATTTTACCTTTGCATCTATGGAGTGTATTACTTTTTCGCATACCTCCAGATAACTGACTTTGTCTCTACGCTGCTCTACTTCTTTTACATAGCGCTGATCGCGGGAGGTGCAGGAATCACATGTGGAACTGTTGGGTTGGGCAGTGCCATAGTGTTTGTCTCGACTATGTATGGAGCAGTCAAAGAGGATTAGTCTCTCTATCTGGAAAAATGCAGGAAGCACAAATTTTTGTCAGCTTTGGTTTTTATATGTGTAGGCACTTTCCATAGGAGGTGTAACTAAGTAAAAAGATCCTCTCATGGCTATGGAATGCTAATTTTAGATAAATGTTGCGTAGTCGGTCGACCAATTTGTTCGCGGTCGTACCTTCAGGAAGCAGCAAGGGGTTTTCTTGATTCTTGGATGAAATGAGAACACAAGAGTACTGTATAGACTCGATTAAACGTCAAATGCTAAATCTTGAGAAATTTATTTGGTTCTTTACCACAGTTTGTGAGAAACAAAGATGGAGATTTTTTTCTGTCTACTACAAGAATCGTCTTTCCCTTTTGCAACATTTTCTAGGGAAAGAAAACTTGAGGCCGACACTTGTCAGTGAGACTCAGAGTAACAAGCTGAAAAAATAAAGATCATACAAAACCGAAAAGTGTTTACTTTTCAAACAAGATACAATGCACAATCTTTTTATAATCACTCATCTTCTTCTGGGCGGTGGACTGACGTCTGAGAAACAGAAGTATATAGTGTCGTGTATTGGGATACTAGGAGGCATGCCGAATGCAGGAGGAAAAGACTAATGTTTTCGGTTACTTTGCTTTTGATTGAGAAGGTCATTCCTCGTCATCATACGTGCATGAGAATAGTCATTCTTCATGTCCTTTATGCATTCGAATGAGCATTCCCCACAAACCCTATGCATTGCAGGAGTAATTCGTGTATAAAAAGGAGTCAAAAGACTCCAATTAAGGAGCAGCTTCAGGTGGAAGTAATACATCATTTACCCAGAAAACTATTACTACGAACGGTTTCGTGAATACCGGAAAGAGAGAAACTATGAGCATGAACTACGCAGCCCAAGCTGCTACCCCTTCCTCGCATCATCAAAATATAGCCCCTCGAACCTCCCTCAGTTCTGAGTCAGACAATTTCCAGTATTATGGTTAACATTATAGATATCGCAAAGGATAATCGACACTTTCAAAATGATGATGATGAACAACAGAGTCGTGCCAATACTTTTATCAGAAAATCTAATACTGCTCAACACTCCTGGTCATGTTACGTCCTTGACCTCATCGATTAGGTGACTTTACTCTTATCTTTTTGTCGAACGCATCCTCACATAATGTGCTTCGGCATTAAATGCTCTTTAAATTTAAAGTCTTGGGAGATTGAGACTTTGTACAATCTCCTTTTCGTGTGCGTGGTCAAGAGTTCAACAAAAAAAATATTATTCCCAATAGATGCAATACTTGACATGCTGAGTTTCTGCTTATGGACTGTGGAAAACTATTGATGAGGAGTATGTCAAGAGGCGGTTTCTCACCCAACTTAGGTCTCTGTCTGAAAAATAGTGAGTATTATTCAACAAAGGTAGATGTCAGTATCCGATGAGGCCACTCTAACAGAAGAACGATTAAAAGGTGCTTTATGAAGTTGACCTTTTTGTACAAGATGTAGATACACAGAATTTATCGATTATTACGCTAACGAATGAGTCACGTGCTCTCTGAAGGCATGCTAACATAAGCATTCTACGAGTAAATAACATTCTATGAATCGGGTAATCAAAAAAAAAAAAAAAAAAAAA
>PPLB01006233.1:18991-43303 GCA_003706365.1 Citeromyces siamensis
TAGTCGTGTCCTCACCACTTAACCAATGGTAAGTTTATCGCGTTGATGGATTACTGATTATGAGCTTCCTCTATATCTTTTAAACTCGGCGATCGGGCAGCCAATTCTCGTAGAGCTCAAGTCAGGCCAAACACTTAATGGTCATTTGACGAACTGCGACTCATGGATGAACTTGACGCTCGATAACGCAATTCAGGCTGACGCCAATGGAGAAAACTTCCTAAGGATTCCTACAGTGTATGTGAGGGGAATCCAGATAAAAAATATAAGGATGAGTAATGACATCATAGCGCAGATCAGGGAGAAGATGGCTCACTCTGACAATCAACGTAAAGAGCAAAATAAAAGAGGCAGCAACAGAAACTATAACCAGCAGGGACGGAGGCCGTTCAATCAACAGGGGAGAAACCAAAACAAACAGAAAGCCCGTCTCAACTAAGGGCACGTTATGTAATAGTAAATGCATTGAGGAGTTGAATTCTGAGACCAATCGAATAACAGCCCTGATGTGACCAGTGAGGGTGTATCTTCTAGTTTTGTAGTAGATAGCCTGGCAAATAACTCGAGTCTGAATTACTTTACAACAAGATGTTTCTTGCAATAAACAACGGGTAGGCAATCTCCTGGAGGAGAAGACCGCCCTCGGACCTCAGTAGAACGGACACCAACCGAGGTAAATTGTGCTCAGATTCTTGACATCCACCGCCTCTTGAATTACTTCTCTCACAGCAGCCTCGGTGTTCAACCCGTTGGCATGTAGCTTGGCGAGCACTCCGTTTATCGCAACACTAGCCTCGGACCCTTCCCTTTCTTGTTTCATTACCGATCCCAGGTCACCGGGCTCACCTTCTTGAAGTCTCTTCCTTCGCAGAGGGGATAAAGTCCAGACGTATAGCGGATCGTACCTCAGCACATCAAGAATACCCAATATTTGGTGTCTATTCTCTCTCAAAATCCGAAAAACATGTTCGCACGTTTGCCGAAACACCCCTTCTATGCCCGTTACTCCAAACCCATCCACGATGTCACGGGTGAGCCTGAAGGGAACTAACTCAGGGATAGGAAGCATCTTCCCCTGATCGAACGCCACCCCTAAATCGATGTGCACAGGTTCACCGTTGGTCTTGTCGAGTAGAATGTTATTATTGTGTCTGTCTCCAAGACCAAGAATGTGTCCAAGCATAGACATCGTGGCAATCCCGTGGGTATAGTTTATTTTAGAGGTGAACCACTTGTTGGGACTGATGAAGTTGTCGAAAAAGAAATTCCGCATAACAGGATGGATTTTTTCCAACAGCACTTTGAAAACTTTTAGCCTTTCGTCGGACCCTGAAGTTTGAACCTTTTTCATCATCAACCTAGCCTGGTCACATGTTAACGAGTCTCGTCTCTCATGCAGTGGTTTCAAAATATCGTGCAAAGCAATCGAGTTGGGCACAAACTCAATTATTCCCGCTTGAGGACCCAGGGGCACCACCTTGTACGTGCGAGCTTTCAGGTTCCTGATTCTCGCTTCTTTGTGTTTTGAGAGAATTAAATTCACTTTTTCAAACACCTGCTCCATAATCGCATCCTGTCTCAAATCGTCTGATCCGGCTTTTAAGAGTGCCTTCACAGATTCACCCGTCGAAAGCCTCAGTTTTACAATCTTCGGAAGCGAAATACCAGAGTGGGCTACATTGAGCTTTTCGCTCACAGCAACAATCCGAGACACCCCAGAGTAGTCCCCGTCTTTGCTTATAGGAATGTGCTTGGTTGGCGGAGGCAGGTTCAGAGAGGGAAGCTGGTTTAGCCACCATGAGCCGTTGGGGATATCACTCATTAAACCACTGGCCGATTTGTTCATCTTGAGATTCGCCAGTCTCAAGCTCATATCGCACATTTTGTTGAGAGGGTTAACTGTTTTCTCGGTGAAGACAAAGTCGCGATTGGTGAGACATTCCCATAGCTGTTTTGCTGCACGAGACCGGGAAGCAATTGCAGGGTCGGGATCTCCTATGATCGAATGCAATTTTAGAGATTTCAGCAGGTAGAGACAATGGAAAGGATGCGTGTAGCTCATTGTAAGAAGTAGCTTCTGAAGAATAGCCTGGAACGGAGACTGCTCATCAAGCAGCCGCGACATCAACTGGTTTACCCACGCTGTCAGCTTGTACAGAGGGACGTGAAAAATGCTTTCAGAGACAACTTTGTTCACACGGTCGTCCTCACCATATTCAAGCCACATTGCACATAACCTATCGACGTCAGTGAAATCGAAGTCGTCGCTCAACGTGATCGACTGGATGTACAACTCCACAGCTCTGGTAACAAATTGGTTTTTATTCGATAGAAGCTGGTCCACCTCTGCAAGTCCCGTCTCATACTGGACCCTTACTCGCTTATAAAACCTCTGGGCGTCCTTGCGTTCTGTTCTCTCGTTTGTGTTGTCCTTGATAAACTTCTCGAGCTCAGCCGAAGTGGCTTGCGCTTGATTCTTCGAATGGTTATGTCTCTTTATTGCATCGTCAATGTTTGATGATCGCAGCTGTGAGTCACAGAAAGTGGCCAAGATGTGACACATAAGAGCACGTTGCTCTACACTGGAATCTGTGTCAGCCATTGCATCCGTGACATATGTCTTCATAATATTTTGGGCCACTTCCTGCCGGGATTCTGACGTCCACTTTGCAAGAGTGGCACTGGCAAGTCCACGTGAAGCAGCCATGTTTCCAAACGTGCGTATAGGCCAGGTAACAGGGACAAGTTGCTTGAGCACAGCAACAGGAAGCTCCGCCTCTCCGAGCATCCAGAACGTACTTGCGTACTGAAACTTAGACACCTCGCTAACAAACGTGTGCAGTTCCCCTTCGGTCGTTTCCACAAGCCTGTCCATGTATATCGATGCGTTCAGCGCACTTTGTAATTGTTTGCACTGACGTGCCAGTTCACCATAAAGGAAAAGTTCGTAGAATATGGGAAGAACAAAACATTTCCGCGATGTTTTAGATAGCAAGATCTCCAATGCTGATCGGCGCGTCAGTATAATATTCTCAAACTTCTGGAAATCGCCCTCTTTGAACCACTTTGTCTTGTAGTTAGAGTATTTTACCTCCACGTTACCTTCGTCGATTTTCAGCACCTCTTCAAGGGAAACTATACAAGCAAGCGTTCTGAACCACGCTCTCCCTTTGTTTGTATCGTTGGAGAGCTGACGAAGAATTTGTTCGCATTTGGTCTCTGCCTCTTCTAACGGATGATCACGGACAGTTTTCAACGTGGCATAAAGACACACGTTCTCGGAGAATAGATTTTCCGAACACGGCATATCCCATTGGTTGAGCTTCCACCACAATGAGCACGCTTCCTCCTCAGGAATTGAAGTGCTTGATGTTTCTGCCAGTAACTGAGCTAGCCCCGTAAACCCAGTCTGCGTAGCAGATTCTATCAAGTTTTGGTAGTTATTGGATTCATGCATCGACAGTCGGGCATTGAACATACCGTTGTTGGCCATATTTTTTGTCTTATTGTCAGAAATCATGCTCAGAGCATACGGCAATGTGGGACGCACCGGTAAACCATGAATGAGATCGATTTCGTTTATCTGACCGTATATTTTAGCCAGAAATTCCGTCTCCTGTCTCCACTGATCGCTGCCGTCAAACATGTCTTCAAATAATAACAGCGCTGTTTTCGGTTTGCCGATATTTACAGCACGATGATACACTTCTCTAATGTCCAGTTCATTATAAACGTGCTCAAACTC
Source organism: Citeromyces siamensis (assembly GCA_003706365.1). NCBI lineage: Eukaryota > Fungi > Ascomycota > Pichiomycetes > Pichiales > Pichiaceae > Citeromyces > Citeromyces siamensis. Next base: position 22,737 of record PPLB01006233.1, read on the forward strand.
AGACACCCTTAGCCGGGAACCCGTTCTTATCAAGAGCACAATCTCCAAAAAAAGTAGCGATGCCTCTTCGGGCACGGATTTGATCGAAAAAAACCGACGCAAGAGACGTCCAACAGCGTTGCTCTTTGTTTTGGTTATGTGAAACAGAACGAGATTAGTCAAAGTTCGTTTCGCAAAGGCAGGTTCAGTTCCCACAAAAATCGCAATCAGTGGAGCCACCGAAGTAACCAATGCCAGTTCATTGATCAAAGAAAAGACAAGTGTTGCTGCCCATTTATCAAAATCATACATCTGTAAGGCGTGATCCATCTTCAAGGAAAAATCATCTAGATTCTCCGTGTGGAGGTTGCTTCTATCAGTTTCGAATTCTGAGTTGATAACCATGCACAGTTCGAAATCCATTGGTATCAGGTACTTCTTAGCATGCTGAAACAACAGCTCCATGTTTACAAACTTTGCAAGTTCTCTTGAGTTCCTGTTATTTTTCCAGAGTAATACTCCGACAATACTATCCAGGCATCGCTGTGTCTTTAAGTCTCTTTCGTCAGCGTATCGAACCATTTTGGAAAAGATGTTATCGAAATTGGACGTGACGAGAGGAAATTTGTCCTCATATTCACTCAAATCGAATTCACACGAGCCTGGCTCAACAACCTGTCCCGTTTCTAGATAGCATTTACCGATGTATCGTGCCTTCCAGACCTGTAAAGAATCGCATATCCGTGACATATCAGTATGAACCAGAACACCCAAAACTTCGAGATTCGGCTCAAAGTCATTATCAAGTGTCGGGTTGTCCTCGAAAACCAAAGACAATAGCTCCAGATCAGGATGACTCAGTATAATCTGTTCATAATCCTTTAAGGTCAGATCGACTTTGAAACCTCGGTAAACTTGAGCGGCGGCATGCAGAAGCATGTCATCAACAGAGGAAAGCTGTTGGTCGACCCATATCACCAGTTTCCCAGGAATACGACCATGAGACTTGTAGCCAAACAAAATATACTTTATCAGTCTTGGAAGCACAGTTATATGGTCATGTGATTCTAGAACATGATATAGAATCCGACTCGCATCATCAAATAAATCGGCATCCAAAAGATTAGGGGAGATATGACGGACGAGCAATTCAGCTAGCATCGATTCAATAAAAACCTCACTGAAAAGCTCGACTGCTAGCTTGATTTTTCGAATCACAAGCTGCTTTTCCATAGAGTCATCCATCATACTTAGTAGTTGCTTGAGTACGAAGTATGCCAAAGGAAGAGTGAGAAACCCATCTCGTTTTCTGTAATACCTTTGTGTCGTTTCATTTATGAGGAACAAGGCAGTTTTGCATGATATTTCACATTGCAGTAGACATCCTTTGAGTCCAACCGAAGTTCCAAACAAATCACTTTGTACTCTCCCCAAAGAGTTCATAATCGTCATTTCATCCGAGACATCACACAATGAAAGCACGGTGGAGATGAAAAGAGGCAGCTGGTTTTTGAGAGCAGATTCGAACCTTGTTGCGCCCAAATGATGTGATACGATTTCATATATTCCATTCCTTTTACCATTACGCGTAAACGCGAGAGCTATAGTGAGGGATAGCGACGAAATAATGAGATTCTCGATTTCTTCATCGCAAACAGAACTTGTCATTTTCAAAGTTTTGGTAGCATTTTCACTTTGTGAACTGTCATCAATGGCTAATGAGATGGCTATCAGTTCTTTGTAATTATGAAGAGCAAACTCTTCCCACCGTTGATAGCCCATCAGCTGATATGGAAAGCTAGATATATCGATCGAGAAGGTCCATAAACATTTAAGAATGGGGAGCTTCAAAACACGAAAGAGGTCTGCGCGACCATCTCGACACAGATTGTCAAGGGAAAGCCTTACATACGGCTCAAAGTGTCTGAACTGCGCATACTCCAGTAAGTTACAGACGCATGAAATAAGAACCGCATTTGACGTTTTCCCCAAGCAACCGAAGAAATAACAGAATGCTGCAGTGGATTCCACGCTGTATTGGGGGGTCTCGAACATGTCATACAACGCAGAATACGTCGTAAGCTGTTTTTCCTGTTCAACGGTGTTTATCAATTCCACGATATCATCCATGGCAAAAATTTGAATGAAATTTGATTGTAGGGATAACTTTTGCAGCATGCTCATTAGTTCATTTTTATCAAAGAGTTTTCCCCAGTTAGAATGTATGAGCATTCTGACGTACAACCTTTTAAGTGAACATTGTGCAATCTCACTTTGAACTAAGTTGGAGCTATCCAGTTGTACCAAGAAACTAAAAATATCGAGAAAATCGCTTTTCAAACTCTCTGGCGCTTCCGAAAGCGACCTGATCAGTTTCTCCAGTGTGATACTAGTGGTTAAGATGGTCAACTCCTGCCTTTCCAGTGAAAAATCACCGAGTAGTCTGCACCCAATATTTCGCAACAATGATCCAGCCTGGTCCGTACTTATACTCTCTAGATCTATCGCGCCCATCAGAGAGTTAATGAACTTTAGGTAATGTGCATTGGATGTGACTGAGTCAAGGAATGGTAACATTTGTTGGAAAAACAACACCTTATCAAGTGCGATTGACTTCATGAACTTTGTGAATTGAATTTCTTGATCGCTCGGATACAGCGATTCAACATGTATATTCTTTTCGGAATCTTTTCTGACCGCTTTGAAGCCAGCCAAATTATCAGCTTCAGCATCCAGCATGTACCATCTCGAATTAATACTTTGTGCAATTGTTTTGATGATGCCGTCAAGTGATATATTTCTCCTTAGCATGTCTTGGGTGTGCGCATCAAGAATTTCAACTATTTCATGGTATTTGAAAAGGCGATGACAACTTTGTTCCGAGATATCCAGCTTGAAATCATCCTCTAATAGCCTGCAGACCTGGTATTCGAGAGAATCGGAATAACTTGAAAACGTAACGTTGTCTTTGATGCGGACGTACACCAGCATTCCCATAAATGTCCATGGTATGGCGGTGTGGGTATTCTGCTGAGTATTTATAGTTCTGCCGAGCAGCATCAAGAGCTCACCAGCACTTGTAGAAGGACTTATACTAGCAATGAAAAATGATCCCCTATTTTCAACAGACGTTTGCTTGAGCAACACGAAGTCTCGAAGTACTGCGTACTCTCTCCATTGGCGATAATCGTCATGCATCACTTCCAAATCTTGTTGCAATAATCGTGTATCAAGTTCTCCTCCGCCACAGCCGCAGAGCCATGCTATAAACAGTGCGACAAGATTCAAAGTCCCACATGAAGATTCCACAGTAACTTGGTCCCACCGGGATACCAACCACGTTTGCACTTTGGATGCTACGTTTTTTGATGTGTTCCCCGATAGAGACCCTTGCAAGTCTAGGGTGTCTTGCTTTACTTTCAGATTTTTGCACGCTTTGCAAGCGCTGAACCAAAAGCGAAGAGACTGTATGGACACTACAGATGGACCACTAATTTCTGAAAGCTCAATCACTGTTTCGAGCCTCTGCAGGTCTGCTCGCGTAAGGCGGTAGTGCGACTCTTCCTCAAGCGAGTATTCAATGATACACGATACAACACTGCAAGCTGCACTGGCATTAGCAGACTTGAGCATGCTTATTGCATACTTTAGTGCATGGCTTACCACAGCAGATTCCAATGGATTTTGTTTCCAATGAAGACTCATCAACGACCTGCATGCGAGTAACGCCCAGAAGTTCAAATTCTCATTCTGTGATTCGAAAACTTTCAAAACGTTGGAAAGAATTGAATCCGCATCCATTTGAAGTTCATGATTCGTGCAAAGGTAGAATACCATCAACTGAAGGCCCAACAACTTGCAATGAGTAGGGGTTCCCAATAAGGTCGAGAGGAAATCAGGCAAATCGGTGCATTGATCAAGGTAGAATTCGAGGTCGTTATCTGCCATCGATTGGAGTCGTCTCTTTTTCGTAGAGAATAACGAAGGAGGAGAGTCTGATGCGTTCTCTTTCCAGGCAAAGTATTTTGCTAGTACACCTGTTAGTCCCAAAAGGAGCTGCCAGGAAGCTGGATTGCCAGTGTGGCGCAAACCGATTGTTGGAATAACAAACAACGTTTGATATTCTCCAGGGTATAGTAAATAGATGTCTTTATTTTGTAAAGCCAAACTTCTGGTGCCGACTTGTTGAAATGCCAGACTAATGATAGATTTGATGTCTCGGAGATACAAATATTGCGATACTGATACGGGTTTAGTTGACACTGATTCGTCTTCTGAGGCTATCACTTCGTCCGAATCGATGACGACGGAAGCATCGTCTCTGGTTGTCTTTTCAAGATGATCAGAGAATATATTCTCCCCCATGAAATCCCAGTTGTCTCCTGGTAGGCGTGGAAGCTTGTCGAGTTTCAAAAAGTCAGGGATCAGCAGGAGAAATAAAGTCAGTTCCTGCCTTATTGACTCGTATGAGATGATGCGAAGATTCACGTAGAATTTGATGCCTATTCTGGTAATCAGGTAACAGTACTTGATATTTATCACAGATAAATTGGTAATCAATCTGTTGATGATCTTCAATACGATGAGTAAGGCATGAGATTCCTTTCTGCTCGTTTCAAAATTGTTTCTGTAAAAATTCAATATTGCCGTGATAATGAGCTTGTACAACCTTTCTGGGATGACGAGATTGAAGCACGCTGTGGGTTCCACAAAAGTATGCAACGCATTGAGAAGCTCGACAAGGAATCTCTCGCAGCCCTTCACATCATCACTGCCGGTGGAATGCAAGATGTATTTTAGAATCGAGCCTAAGAGGCTATCGAGACTGTCTTGCGGTAAATGATTGAACATTGTCTGCATCTCAAGAAGGCGATTCAACGCCAACGTCATGTTGAGCACAACTGGTTCTAGGAACGTTTCCGTCCCGTCAGAGCGGTGATACGTGCAATGGGATATGAGTTTCGTGATGAGACTATGATAATGTTTTGACCTTAATTGCGAATTATCAACAAGACGCCCTATTAACCTCTTTAAAAGAATAGACGTCCTCTGAAGGCGGTTCTCTATTTGAACGTTCGCAGTACCCACATCGAGAGCTCGTATAAATACACATCGTTCTAAAGCAACATTGCCAAACAAGGCGTCACAGACGCCAAGTAGGGAGCTGGCTTTTATATTTCGGAAAGCGGAATTTGAAGATTCCACAAGAGCGTCTAGCCCATCGAGACCCTCATTTCTTTCCTTAACTTTCTTTGATTCTAGGAGGTCAATAGGTTAGGAAAACCGAGTCAGATGCAACTTACAAATCAGTCTCTGTAGATTTAAAGATGACATTGATCTGAAATCTGCACTACCAGCGTGCATATTTTTTTATGGTGCCCCAGTTGCCATCCAATTGGAACGGTGATGAAAAATGTCTTGAGATAGCAATGAATCGGGTGACGTTACGAAATATAGTAGAGGAGAAATCGATAATGAAATGAATTTCAGGTTTTTTTTTATCTGTCAACTTTAATCACGAGGTGGGAAATAATTGAGTTAGTTTATGACAATAGCTTATTGTTTAGAGAGAAACGGGAATGATACCCCTCAGAAAACATGATCCTACAGTTTCTATTATAGTCACATTTAAATAAACCTTTCATTCCTGCAATTTATGATATTCATTTAAACAACAACACCAGAGTTGGAAGCAATACGTGGCCACAAGTCAGCACACTCCTTACCAACTGGACCGGTGATGGCAGAACCTTTCATCTCACCCTTAGGGTTGACAATGACACCGGCGTTGTCCTCAAAGTACAAGAAGACACCGTCCTTTCTTCTCCATGGCTTGGCTTGTCTAACAACGATAGCTGGCATAACCTTCTTTCTGAGTTCTGGCTTACCCTTCTTGACGGTGGCCATAACCATGTCACCAACAGAGGCAGCTGGGAGTCTGTTCAATCTAGCACCAGTTCCCTTGACGGCGAGGATGTAGAGGTTTCTCGCACCGGTGTTGTCGCAACAGTTGACAACGGCACCAGTTGGGAGACCGAGAGAGACACGGTATTTGTTACCAGAAGCACCAGACATTATGTTTTGTTATAGCAGTTCTAATGCGTAATGTGAAAAATTACGCTCATCTTTGAGCGGTGCACGTAGGTATTTCCGGCATATGCACGTCACAGCCCTGGCCGTTGTCACGTGAAGGGTGAACGGATGTGACTCGATCATCGGAAACACCAAGCTGAAGACTAGTGTAGGTAATATGAGATGACTGTCTCCAACCGTCGTGGTCCTCTTTTCGTCCCCTCTGATGTGGCTAGTTCCACCGAAGTGGGATCCAGTACGCCCGGTTCTGACTCTTTGGGGGAAATAGCAGATTCCGATGAGGTTTTGTCCCTCAGTAAGCGCCAAAGAATCCGCTCGGAACCACCACCTCCTCCACCGCCTCACGGCGAGATAACACTCGATCTCTCTGATACGGATGTGTCGTCCGATGAGGTCATCATACTGGGGTCAGACGAGGAAGAACTGGACAAGTCTCAGCGGAGGAAATCGATGAACGACATGCTTCAAGAGTCGATCTTGCACAACAACTCAGCGGGGGCATTCACCAAAGTGAAATGTCCCATATGTTTTGATGAGATAGACGAAGCTGTCACTACGCCGTGCGGGCATCTTTTCTGTGCGGATTGCATCTACGAGGCTATTCCCAACTCCAACGTAAAAAGCGCTAACCGAGGTAATTGCCCATTATGCAGAAAGGTGATTGCGCTCAAAGATTTGGTGCATCTGCGACTGAGGAGAGCATAAACATATTTGTGTCATTGTAAAATTACTCACGTCATGGAGGACGAACAGGAAGCAGTGGTAGTACAACGTAAAACGGGCGTATGCTGCGCCAAAGTAATCGCTCTGGGGAAGTTTAAAGGACTTTTAGATACTAGGCCCTTTCGGTGTATTTATTACGACAGCCACATGAGAAACAGCAGGTACCATTGCTATTGTAGACATCTATCTATTGTCCCCAGCTCTTTACATCGCATTACTCTAGCACCTGAACGACAGAGAAATGTGGTTTCCAAGCTATTCTATAGGGGGGTAAACTGATCATGCTTCGAGTCCGAGCTCGGCAAGTAATTTTTCTAGTCTTTCTAAATCTTTATCGAATTGCACTTCTCCCGCGGCAACGTGATGATCCTCGGTGTTTGTACCAATAGACTCGGGCTTGAAAGTTTCGTCCGCATGAGCATCTATTGAGTATTTTTTCGCCAAATAGTACCTCAAGTCATCGATCAGCTCGATGGTGTCTGTGTCCTGTCTTATTTCAATCCTCTCTGAAGATTCCAAGACAGCGTCTCTGAATTCGTCAATCATAACGAAAGCTTCAACGTCCTCGCTGATGCACTTGGCGACAAACTGCTCGAGCCTGTGGACTCTAGTTTCCCATCCGGCACGTAGAATATCAAATATCGTGAACGGCGCTTTTTCTGTGGGGTTACATCGGATAGGTGGTCTCGAAGTAAGCGATACCGCCGCCATGGTCTTTAACTTGTCGATGAACAAGAGGTCTGCTAAGAACAGCATGTCGAGGGAAATCTCATAAGGAATATTTGCCTCGTCAAAGTATAAATACCTGATGAGCAGTTCTGTTAGTTCCAAAGGCTGGAAAAATGAAGACGTTGAAGCGATAGAATCCAAGGGCAAGGAAATCACTGGCATCCCTTGAAGAAATTCTCCCATCATGAGATTTCTGTCAATAATGCCGTCTTTCAAAATGTCATCATACACCGTGGCCTCTGCGAATCGAGACTGAAACATAGTTTCAAAATACTCTGAACGGATCAGTATCGCCCTGTGGAGTGGGTAAAAAGTTGTGTCTGATGATTTTGTCACAGCGAGGATAATGTCGGGGGAGCCGTACGACAAAAGTAAGTGTTTTTTGTCCGATTCAGACAAAGATGCCGATGGTCCAGGCCGGACGATAGCCTGAGAGAGAATATGATTACTGACAAACTGTTTGAGTCCTGCTCTGGCAGCTTCGCATTGCAAGTACTGGATCTCGTGCTTGATTTTGGAGATTTCCGTCGGCGGCAGTGTTTCATCAGTATCAAACTCATTAACAGCTGAAACTAAGTCTGTCATGCCTAACAACAGACCTTTCTCCTTTACCAATTGAACCTGCTCAGTCGTTAGTGTCTCAATAGGAAAAGTCGGGGTCAGGTATATGTACGAGAGGATAAACTCGCACACCTCGGATGTTGTGTTGCACAACACTTCTGTACTACAACCTCTTGTTGTTAGTATGAATCTATGCGCTCTAAACGTTCTTTCTTGCGACTTTAATATCACATCAAATGTGTCCAGCTTGGGCTTCCTGTATATGCTCGCAAAATGTGCTGCAAAAGGCTGTGTCGTGTCGACGCTTTTAGAAATGTCATAGCTCAACAGAACATTTCTAATCTCATCATTCAATGCGCCGTAAATGCATCTAGCGCCTTCAAAAGTGTCTCTGTCGCATACCGCGCCCCTCTGTAGAAGAAATTCAACTATATCGAGATGCCCGCATAGGCTGGCTAAAATCAGTGGGGAATAATCCCATTTGTCGACCTGATTTATCTGTACACCAGAAGCGGTGATCAACTGGTCAACTTGTTCTAGGTCTCCTTTTCTACACGCCAGCAGAAGCTGTTGAAACTCAAAAGATTCTGTCGTCATTGGACGACATCACTACATCTGATAAAGAGATGGCGCCTTATGATTTGAAAGTTATCATTGATAAGCACAAAACCGGTGGTACGTTCACGAATTACGATGTTTTACACGGAACAGCTCACCTTACAGTGCGTTCAGAGTTGACTTTGAGCTGCATCGAGGTGAAGCTGGAAGGTATAACCAAAACTGTAATTGAGGTTCCCAAAAATGACGGTAAACAGAGAAAAAGAGAGAAAACCGAATTTCAAGCCGAAGTGCACAAATTGCTCTACGAGACAACAATAGTTTTCCCACCACGAGATGTGCGCAAAGTGTCTAAATCTAAAGAGTTCACCTTGATTCCTGGAGAGTATTCCTACCCATTCCAGTTCACGATTCCTCTCACTAATCGATGTTTCAGTAACAAGTCCATCACGGGCATCACAAACAAGTTTCACCTGGTAAACGGGTTCTCGTCATCATCATCTCACAACCTGAGAGGATCTTCCAAAAGCGGCATCAGCTATGTGAGTGAGGCATCCAAGCACGTTGAAGCAGTTCTCCCGCCTTCAGTGACGGGACTGAAGGATTTTGCCACTATTCAGTACTTTGTCAAAGCGACAGCTACGCGGCCTTCTCTTTTCAAAGGGAACTTACGTGCATTCGACCCATTCGTCTTTCTCCCCATGGATAGCATTCCACCGTCCAATGGCAGAGAATCTTTTTTCAGAAAGCGATTTGTACTCAAGGGCCAGACGCCGCATACTATCGCGATGCCCCGTAAACGTGAGAACCAACCAGTGTCGCGAGGGTTATTCCACACGCTTTTCTTTGGCTCTGAACTCTCGCCTACCCCGACTACGAGGACGCTTAAAGTGTCACCCTGCAATCTTTCATTTTACCTGGAGGCACGGTTCGGATATCCAGCGTTTCTTATCCCGACAAAAAAACCAACTTTTGCGCTGTTCCTGCTGACGAAAAACAGGCCCGAGTTCTTCCGGCTTCCCAATGGTGAAAGCTCGGGTATGGGACAGGTGTATATACGCAGCATCGAGGTATTCCTCGTGGCGACGACGGCTGTTATTGTCAAGGGCCACATGAAGGAAGTGCGTGTCAAGGAGCCTATCCTGGAATCACTCAACCTCAACCATGAGCTAGACTTTGCCCAATCGCGGAAATCAAGGGCACATGATCGTGAATCACCCATGTATCAACTGGAAATTCCCTTCATGTTGTACAAACGCGCCGTTCTGGGTGATCATATAGCACCGACTTTCAGAAGCTGCAATATAAAACGAAACTACGAAATGGTTCTCAAAGTGGGTGTATCCGGTACAGAGGGCCATGAGGTAGAGAGAGTGCAAATGGGATTTGATGTAACCATTCTGAGTGGGATGGAAGGCGGTCAGGAGGATGAGGAGGAACAGCAGCAGCCGGCTCCTCCGGCAATAGTCACAGAGGATCCCGCGTCTCCGTCTGTAGAGTCATTTACCACCGCGCATGGTTTTGAACAAGGCGGAGGAGACCTGCCAACGTACGATGAAGTAATGGCCGATACCTCAAGGCGTCATTTCGAACAAAGCGATTCTTATAGCAGGGACGTGTACGACATCTAAGTGATGGGTGTGCGGGTGTTGGTGTCGTGCAATGACTCTCAGGTGGGGAATTATTGGTTGCGGATTGATTTCATCGTGGTTTGTCAACGATCTTACTGTATTGCGGGATGACGCTAAAGTGAAGCACGTTATTGTCGCGTTGGGTGCCTCGCGGATTGAGAAGTGTGATGCTCTCTATTCGAAGTTTATGGAGAGCAACCTCAAAGAATATAACGACTCGTGGATGGTTCCAAAGTATGGGTCGTACGACGACGTTTATCAAGACGAGGATGTAGACATTGTGTATATCGGGCTGCCTCATTCTATGCATAAGGAACACTGTATCAAGGCGCTCAGAGCGGGAAAGCATGTGTTGTGCGAGAAACCACTCAGTATGAATGGTACAGAAGCGCGTGATATTGTGGCTGAGGCCAAGAAATCGGGCAAGTTTTTCATGGAAGGGATGTGGACACGTTTTTTCCCATTGATGCAAACTGTGAAAAATCACGTTTTTGCAAAGAAAAGCATCGGTACTACTTACCGCTTATTTATGGATTTGAGCTTTCCGGTCGGCTTCGATGAGCTTGATCTAAATTCGAGGATGAAAAACTCAAAACTGGGAGCTGGTGAGGTGCTTGACGTTGGAGTGTACAACGTGACTTATTGCAGGCTACTGCTCGATGATAAACTGGGGGAATCACACGCACCGTACCAAATCAAGGCTTTCCAGACCCTCGAGAATGGTGTAGATACTGTCAACTCAGTACTGGTAAAATACGAATCCGGTAAACATGCCATCTTAACAAACTCTGGCTATTGCAAAACATCTCAACCATTCTTGAGGCTCGAAGGGTCCAAGGGCATAATCGAAATATGGGGGGACAATCCGGCTTCGCCTAGAAAAGTAAAGCTCACCCTCTTTGACGGCTCCTCCTCGGTGTACGAGAGCGACGAGCCCGGGTATGGGTTCTACCACGAGGCGGATGCCATTGGCCTGGACATTGCCCGTGGGAGAACGGAGAGCGCACTGCACCCATGGGAGGAAACACTCGCTGTAATGGACACGCTGGATCGTGTGAGAAAAGACGGTGGGCAAGTATATGACCAGGATGAGCTGCGCGTGTAAGACTTAAATTTTGAAAAATTCTATACAGTATAAAGAGGGTGAGAAGAATACGCGTTGCACTCGGCAAGTGTTCTAGACCCAGAAAAAATCTGCACAGCCGCATAAGGACCCTTCACCGTTCAAGAGTACGCAACAAGGACGTAGCAAAAAATTCCAGACTCTCTCTTTGTGTAAAAGAACAACCTCAATTGAAAGACTCTATGAAAGAAGTTAATTTTTCACCGTTTGTCCTCCATCCGCTATCGTCGAACCACTACCAAAACTCGCGGTTATTACACGACCCAGTTTTAGATTCATTTTTTTATCAAACGCAAACGCCTCTAAACGCCAAGTATGAACAACGTAGAAGGTCCTGTGTGGCAGGCGATAAAGGAATTTCGAGCGAGACTGGGCGATGAGCTGAGCTTATTTCCTGGAGATCGCATCGAAGTTATAAGCGATGACAGCGAATACAATGATGGATGGTACTTGGGCAGAAACATCCAAACAGGGCAGGTGGGTCTTTACCCAAAGGCCTTCACACAACCGATTCCAAAGGAATTTTCCTTTTCCAAGCCCTCATTGCTCCGATCGAGATCACGGCGCCTCGGGAGCTCATCGCCGATATCGCCCAAGCCTACATACCCCACACAACAGAACGGCAGTAGAGAGCAGCTTCCTGAGAGCCCCAACACCACTACACACTCACAAGAGTCTGCGGGACTAAGTAGTATGACAATGGGCACATCCTCTACAGCATTTTCTAACGAGAGACATAATTTGTCCAGTGATAGGCAAAACTCTGTTCATAAGACGATGGATGACATCGATAAGGCCTTGCAGGAGATTGCCAGTGAGTCACATTTACCGCTTTCCCAGTCGAGTACGTCGGCGTCTTGCGAATCGCTTGAACCGATGGATGTCGAAAGCTGGACTCCGGAGCAGGTGACTGAGTACTTCTCAATTTTGAATTTTGACATGGAGTCAGCGGGCCAGTTTGCAAGGCACAAGATATCAGGGGCCATACTCATAGAGCTCGAGTTGCCCTATTTGAAAGAGCTCGAGATCGACTCTTTTGGCACGCGTTTTGAAATTTTCAAAGAGATCGAAGAACTCAAGATGGCGGCTCGCAACAAGCGAAATAGGAAACAGGGACTGATGCCTCCTCCGTCTTTGAAAAATAAGCATGTGCGACCGCCGTCCCACGCAAGAAAGAGATCACAGAGCTTGGATGATATACCCAAGCCGCTTGAAACTTATTCACCGCAACATATGGTTTCGCCTGGTAAGGTTAATGTTGTGTATGAATCCCCCGCGCACTTCGAATCGCCCAGAAAAGCGCCGGCTCCACCAAGTTTTCCAAGCCCAGCAAAGACTATCAGAGTTGAATCTGCTGTTTCTCGTGGCACAAGGCCGACTTCGTCTTTGTATCTGGATGCTGCATCTCCTTCAAAAGGCCATTTCAGAAGAGATTCATCGCCTTCAAAAATTCACAGAAGACAACCGTCGGAGGCGAGCACGAAAGAAAAAGCCCACAGGCGTCACTCATCGTATTTTTCTTTTCTTTCAACGGGAAACGATGAGAATCGCAGGTCCAGCAAGCTCTTGTCGCCGAAAAAGACAGAAGAACCGCTCTCACCGTTGAAATCACCAAAGCGGCGGTCTGTTTCTGCTAAAGAGAAACACGCCAGTTCTCCCAAGGAGGATAAATCGAAAAGATCTGCTTCAGAGCTGTTGAAACTCAGGAAAAATCCAACCTCGCAAAACCTCCGTACGCTCACAACCAACAGGAAGAAACAAACTTCGGCATTCCAAGAGGGGATAAGGAATGTAACCCCGGAAGAAGCTATCAAGACTGCTGATTTTTCAGGCTGGATGTCAAAGAAAGGTACGTCGGCCATGGGTGGGTGGAAACTTCGTTTCTTTACGCTTCACAATACGCGGCTTTCATATTTCGGAGCGCTCAGCGATACCAAAGAGAGAGGGCTAATCGATATAACATCATACTCTGTTCTCCCTGCCAGACAAGAATACGACGACAAGATTGCATCGTTGTATGCCGCGAGTACGGGTTCCGGCAGATTTGTATTCAAAGTGGCACCACCGCCTCCTGGGTCCAGAAAGGGACTCACATTCACGCAACAGAAGATTCATTACTTTGCTGTTGACACGAAGCAAGAGATGCGCGACTGGATGGCTGCTCTCATGAAGGCAACAATTGATATTGACGACAGCGTTCCTGTGGTTTCCTCTTGTGCTACACCTACAATCAGTTTAGAAAAGGCGAAAACCATGCTAGATAAAGCGCGCCAAGAAGCTCAAATTACCGAGCAGAAACTCGAAGCCAATACGGCGCCCGCATTTAGAACAAGTCGCTTTAATAACACGCCAAAACAGCTACCTAAAATCGATACGTCTGTCGGCGGACTTCAGTCACCTTATATCCTGGCATCCGGGGTTGGCTCACCTATTTCAGAGGAGAGACCGTCAATGCAGAGATCGAAAACAAACGGAACCAATCCTGTGCCTATGATTACAAAATTAGATGGTGTGAAACGGTGATGTATATTGGTCTGTGAGATGCTTTTACGAATTGCGGGAGCTGTCTAATAGCATTTTTCACCACTTATCCTTTTCTGGGAACCATACGCATTGGATAGGATCGGTAACTACGGATGAAAGCTTCTCTTTTTTTTTTCTTTTTCTCCTTCTTCTTTTTCTTATTCTTTCCTTTTTATCGGCAAGTCAATTTTTACATAGCGCACTTTTGGCCAACCTACATTATTCATTAATAGTTTCCATGGCATCCCTAACCAGCTGGGATCCCTTTGGATCGAGACTCAGCGCTATGGTAAAATGCGATATGGCTTTGTCCTTTTCGTTCAAAACCTTGTAAAGCTGACCCATCAGGAAATGTACAGAAGCCTCGTCCGGGGCAAGCTGCTCAAGTTTTTCAAAATCGTGAAGGGCAAGCTCGTAATGACGCAGCTGGAACAAAGTTTGTGCTTTTTTAAATAGCGCCAGCGCTGACAATGGTTGAAGTTTGGTAGCGAAAATGTACTGTTTTAAAGCCAAGTCTCTTTTACCCTGTTTTTCCAGCACCATGCCCAAGCAGCATATCAATATAACATTAACTGGATTAATATCGACAGCCTTGCGGAAATGAAACTCTGCTTGTGATATTTTGCCCAGTTTCAAATATATCATCCCGATACCATAGAGAGCGTTGTAATGGCGTGGGTCCAAAATGAGGGCCATACGGAAGCTCTGCAGAGCTTTTTCGAAAGCGTCACCGGCTACATATTCATGGCCTTGCAAAGTGTGTGCGTATGCAAAGTTAGCATCACACTGATTGGCACGTTGGAAACTTTTTATCGCCTCTTCTGGCTCTTTTATCAGAGAGAACATATTGCCAATGGCTACCCATGTCTGGGGTGCATTGGGTGCTATATCATGCAGCTCGTGTGTCAAAAAGCTCAGCTGAGCCTCTTTATGCAGATGCCACAAAAGCGTCGAGTAGTACTCCATGTCCTGGACCCTTGTACGACGCAACTTGCGAAGCTTTTGGAAAAAAATCTCCGCTTCTTCATAGTTGACGATTTCAAAATGTAACCGACCCAGTTTTCCCAGGACCCAGGGAGAGGATTTTTCATTTTCAGGTAACTGGCCCAAGATGCGTATGGCTTTGAAACAGTCAAAGCGAGCCATCGCTTTGAAAGCTTTGGCGAATTTTGAGTAAAGGTCCATGAGATAGATGTCCGATTTGAATTTCTGCGGCGGTGAGTCGGGACCCTTGGGTTCCAATCCCGGTTTGCCCCGCTTCAAAGTTTCCTTTTTCTCCAAAGTGTTGAGCGGCTGCACCAAGAGTCGAGAAGTGACTTTTCTATTTGTCAATGTGGGTTGTTTAAATACTTCTGACATCGCCATTCTCTGTGATCGTCTCTGGGGAGCATCAGGTTGTTTTACGGCAGATTTCCTTTGTTGGTCCGGGGTCATCGCTATAGGCGTCTTGTTGACTGACTGCTTGCTGAATATGGACCTTCTGGACCGTTGTCTGTCTTGAGTTGTATCGTTTACCTTGTACAAAGCGTCAATTTTCACGCTAGCGCCCATTTTACACAGCTCTTCAAAAGCTTCAAACAAGAACGGATTCAGTCTTATCGCACTCAAATAACTCAAACAGCTATTTTTCACGTCCCGCTCCATCTGATAGAGCTTTCCTAACAACACAAAGCATGCAGAAGTATCGGGAAGCCTTGTAGAGAAATCATAAGGCACCTCTTTCTTGTCCCAAAGGTGCGTTGTGTGCGTGAGCGCAGAGATCCCCTCCTGAGGCAAGTGTAACTCCAAGCAGCATTGTGCAAACACATAAGCACATCCAGCATGCAAGTGATTGGCGCTCACGTTGTACGCTGTCTTGAAATCGCCTCTACGGTATAAGGTTAATACGTATAGATAGACAAACCCAGGGTTTGTAGGTGATATAGAGAGTAACCTTTCTGCGGTAAATTCCGCGGTGCTCAATATACCGGTATCCAAGCAGTGGAATATGGTAGATTTGAGCTGGTTTATAGTGAAATCAGTAGTGTTCATCACCTTGGTTTGTGAGAGATGTGGGGATGTTCGTGAGAGAAGAGCCGCACGATACATTTTTTTTTTTTTTTCTTCGTTCATTCAACGTTAAATGTAACTAAAGGCCATGATGTCTCAGCGATGCCTCGTAAATTCCATTCAGTGCTTTCAACCTGCGTAGATGTTTGTGTTTCTGCTCTGGCTTGCACGGTGACCGGTCCCTTTTCGTTTGTCAAACGCAGGCAACACTCCCACAACGTCCAACTCCATCTTCCTTCGCGGTAGATTATCTTGGCCGGGATCCACTGGTTGTGAAACTTTACAGAAACTTTCTCCACGGGCCCACTAACGTCCCCTGTCGCGTACCCTCTCACCACCACTGTATCTGTAGAAAAGACGGACCCCTCCTCTGGTTCAACGATGGCACACTGGACGGGGAAATCGTACATCGGATGGTAATGGCCCCATACTTTGTCTGCCTCGTCATGTGTCCTGACGTTGGAGGGAAGCACTTTATAATCCTGTTGTTGGTAGAAGTTGTCAGATTCCCTGCTTCTGAGAAAGATCTTGTTGAGCCATTTGACGCTGCGACACCCTGACACTGCGGGAACTATTGTGCGCAGCGGATATCCGTGGGGGACTGTCAACGGCTTTCCATTTTGGTCGTACGCGAGAAGAACCTGGTTCTCTGTCACTTTCTCAAGAGGAATACTGGCAGAGTAGAAAGCCTCGTTTTCTACTGGGAAAAACGTAGACACAAACTCAATGTGTGTCGCTTCGGCAAGTGGTTGGCATAGCTCTAGTATTTTTGAAAGCAATACACCACGGTATTTCGCATTGGATATCGCTCCATTATGCCATTGGATGCCTTCTGTTTCCTTGTGGGTTCGATCCGACATTTCCTTACGTCTGTTACCTGCACATTGTAAAGAAACAACCATCTCGTGCATGTCGAGTTCCTTGATCTCTTTGAGGCTCAACTTTACAGGTCGCCTAACGAGCCCATAAATCTCCAGCAAATACTCATCCAGTTTTTCAAACTCTCCGTGGTTTCTTTCAAACAAATTTGTGGTGATTTTATTAGATAGCAGTTCGTTTGGTGCAGGCTCGGTGTTCAACGGATGCTCACTATGTACAATCATCGGGGTGTGTAAGGGTTTCATGCAGGGCGTACTATGTGCGGGGTCAAATGAAGATGGACAACATACACGGAGAGATTGTGATAGAACTTCTTTTAAAGAGTATGGGGATTTCTCTAAAGTTAAAATGAATAGTAAAGAGTAATAATAATTTTACTGAACAGTGTTGAGAGCACTTAGAAATCTTACTGGTCGACACTTTGGAAGCTTTTGCGACAACCCATTCAGCGGATGGACTTTTTTCTGTCACGATAGCAATCACTTTTACTTATTGTGGTCCTTTTTTGTTACGTCAAAAAAGTACAAGCCGGAGGTTCGTTAATATGGACATATACGAGTACATAAGTCTTGAGTTCTAGAGATATTTTGGTATACCCTCGTAAAAACGCGGGAAATATCCTATAGTCTATCGCATATGAGGAAATTTATTATGGGTCTTAACACTTTTTCTCTTTGGACTGTCGATTCCGAAATTAACGTTCGTGTCACGATCCGATTTTCATCAGTTGAATAGTTAAGCCACAATGAGATAGTGGATGGATAAATAGCATCTTTATAGAAATGAAAAAAAAAAAAAAAAACTCATAGACGTTGCAGTTTACAGAGTCTTTTTTTTAATCTTAGCAACTAGATCTGCGTTTGGTGAATTTGAAGAAATTTCCACTTCTCAAAGATCAAAACTTTTTTCGAAATTAGAGCTCGATAATTTGAAAAATCGAAAAACTGACGTCTCTTGTTTTTTTAAAAATTCTCTTATTAAACGATTCCGATTTTGGTGGAGATGAATTTTCCTATTTTGTCTGCAAACCTGGATCTTGTCCAAAATTCAGGGCTACTTGCGCGGACATTGATAAACATAGACTGAAAGATGATTGATCTCTTGCATACTGTTGTCATAACACTGTGATAATGAGCTCTATAAAGAACGCTTTTTTCGGGGCCTCATGTTTGAATCTTTTTTGACATTTTGTATTTTCGAATAACTTGGTTAATAGTTCCTCTATGCATTTCCGTCTATCAGCGAAAACATTTTGTTTTTCAGTAATCTCTTACACCTTAGATTTTTTTAGGAAATTCAAAAACCAGTTAGTATTGTTCTCGATGTCTTCTCAGTGCAAGGGGAATTTTGAATATCTGGGATGGTAAGTCATCTCACTATTTTTAAGACAGGTGCCGTGCGTCGTAACGATTTTACGAGACCATTGAAATCATTTGGAGGATCGGTACGCTTCAAAGATCCTAGGAAAGTTCCCATGCTCCATAATGGCCCTGTTCGGGAGGTTATTTCCGTCAGGTTTTGACATTATTATTGCTTTAGAACGAAGTTTTGTTACTTTTTGGCCTACCAGGTATAATGGTAGAAAATAATTACTCTTTCTGTTCTGCTCCGTTTGAAATTATACTACTGCCAATATGCTGATGAACCATTCAATATGATTTTTTTTTTTTCTCATGAAAATACCCTCTGAAAACCCTCTGTATAAACTGATAAAGAAAAAGTATAAATCTCAACATTATATGCGCATGAACTGTGATCCTTGACACACGGTACCGTTCAATTCATGTGCCCAGTGTAAAGGATGGTACACTATGATCCCTTACTTTGCTTCTCCAGAGAATATATCCTTCAACTGGTCTGACAGCCTACGTTTTGGAGGGTTTTGGGTTGTCCGCTTTTTTTAAACCCGGTTTTTGTTCCCTTCTCAGATGCCATTCCAAGCACCCCCATTCTATAAGGAAACAAATACTTTCGTTCACTGAAGATAGCTATTCTAAATTTTCGGTGCTTACTTACATGATCCATCAACCTATGAGTTGCCTACTAACATGTTAGCATGACTCATCATGATTCGATTTGCACCTTATGTTTTTATGGTGGAAAAATGAGCCGTGTTTACTATGGATGAGAATAATCAACTGTTGTTTTATGTTCTGTAACCAACGGCTGTGTCTGGAAAATAATGAAACAGGTTCTAAGGAATATATTGGAGAACTTCTTTTGGGACATCGCCGGCGACCAGTTGTTAATAAACGTATCCGCTATAGTCAAAAGTCATCGTCATTCATTTAATTCACAATTTCAACATAGTTACTGGGGCAAATACCAATCTCCCCATTGTCTTTCTTGCCCTGCCACCATCTTCCTTGGACGTCCTTCACTTTGAAAATTTCGCCCTTAGCAAACGACATCTCATTGATGTCCTCAGGGTTCGCGTCGTACGGGTATAATGCCCTGACTGTGTACGGATAGTCATCAGTCGACTCTGCATCGTCGTTGTCGAATTCTTCAGGCAGCGATCTGTCCATCGCATTGGAAGTGTTTTCCAGTCCGTTGAGCGGTGCGGTGGAGGTGTACGGTCCCTGGTCGTTCATGTAGCTTGTCCTCATCTCCTTGCTTTCCCCACCATAATATGGAGGTACTGAGATTGTAGGGGGGCGCAAAGAAAACGAATCTATCCACTGGTTAAACGGCGCAGAGGGCTCGCTACCGATGTAGATGAGCCACAGAAAATTAATGATAGACAGAAGAATGTACCCAGCAGCAGCAGCGGCAGGACTGGACCCCGATGAGTAGATCACTCCATTGCTACTGTTGGAAGTATAGACAAATCCTATTGCTATGCTCACCGCGAGGAAGAGTCTATACGTGTGGAAATCGTTAGTCAAGTATACGCCAGTAATAAATAATATCAGTAGCGCTTCAAACACAAGCCCCCACCAGGAAAACCTTGGGAACGAATTGGAGTCTCTCGCCATAGCTATAGAACCTCCTAGAGCAATGACCCACGCGATCACAGCGATGGATAACGTACCTATGGCAAATGGATCGAGCAGCAAGTTTGACATGGCCACCTGCTTCTCTTTCTGTGGAGCAAAATGAGATTCCCGCTCACCAAAATTGTGGTAGCTCGAGTTTCGCATCATGATTCTAGACTTACCAGTGTGTGCGGTAACCAAGAATTTAAGGGGCCGCGTTTTTGAGTGAAAATTGTATACAGTGCAAGGATGTGAAGCGAAGGTCACTGTGGTATAATAATCAGTTGAATAACAAAGACTGTATGTAGTACCTGTTTTTATTATCTCTTCGGTCAATCACGGTCTCTATCTACTCAAGATTTCTAGGTAGAGATCTAAATTAGTATGGAATAAAGATCCAACTCCGGTTATATAACATTACAACACTTAACATCCTGCCATATATGCTTTACTATTGATAATCAGGAAGCTTTCAATGTCGTCAATAAAACGTCTGTAAAATGCCAACAATGGTTGAAGCGAAACTACATTCTTTCAAAGAAAATTGTATCTTTTTTTCCGGTTCGTTGTGTAAAGATATAATATATTTACTCTTTTCTTCCACGTTTTGTACATAAAAACTTTAATAATCCTTTGATGGGCAAAAGAGTAATGTAGACCTAATTAGGAACATGATTGAACATTTTTCTACAGAAGGATATTTAACAAGGTTTTAGGGGGGATTGTGAAGTGGAGTCACAA
>PPLB01006235.1:0-13206 GCA_003706365.1 Citeromyces siamensis
AGTAGTGTCATTCTTAAGGTATTCTGCACACCGGGGGATTAAGTGTGGACGCAATTTATCATCCGCCAGAAGATTATTCCCTATATGGAAATAGCCTCGGCCTATTTCAGTGCCGAAGTCTCGCAGAGAGAACGAAATTCGACGATGTGTAGAATATCTATTATCTGTGGAGTCGATTAGTGTGCGCTCACACCAGTCTACCAGGCGCCAAGAAACATAGAAGCGGTCAAGTCGACGCGCATTTCTATTCGCTCCCTGAAAATTAGTAAACTCTTGGCAGGACGCAGTAGCCGGATGAACTCTGTAGGTATCGTAAAGTCTGTGCATCTGTAGAAGTCTTCTCAGGTCTAGAGTACTCGAGTCATATACAGAAGTCTACAATCACCAGAACAACTCTTGGAAATACAATATACCGTGCCACTAAGTGATCCGGAACTTACAACTAAACATTTGGGATGTGTGGATCATTTATACATCATGGTCTGATTTCTCTAACTTTTCAAGTTCTTGGGAATTGAACGTTGTTAGTTATTCGCCTTTCGTCTAACTTCGTTCTGTGGGTGAGTTGGGTCAGTCGCTATCCAAAGTTAGGATGCATGTCGAATGAAATGCAGGAGGAAAGGACTACTGGACTTGGTTACTCCGCTTTTGATTAAGAAGGTCATCCCTCGTCGTCACATGTGCATGAGAATGGTCATTCATCATGACCTTTATGCATTCGAATGAGCATTCCCCACAAACCCTATGCATCCTCTTGCAGGTGTAATCGGTATATAAATGTGAATCAAAAGACTCAAACTAGGTAGCAGCTCCGGTAGAAGTAATACATGAGAAACTATTGTTACGAAAGACTACTTGAACACTTGGAACAAGAACAAGCTATGAGTGCGAATTACACAGCCCAAGCTACTTCCAGTTCTTCGCATCATCAAGACATTCTACTGGGAAAGCGGAAATATTGGAATCTAGAATCTCTATTTTAAGCTGACCTTTGATACAAGTGAACTGAAGTCCCGCCGCACCCTAAGAGGAACTGTTTACTCCAATAGTGCAATAAATAAGAATGCTAAATAGTGCAGAGGGTGGTATATCATGTTAGCTGAAGAGGCACCTATTTCTCGTCAAACATTAGATGCTCTGGTTTAACTCATTGTCGTTGTTGTTTTGGAGGCTTGCGTATCTTCTCTCATACTTCCCCTTCTTCATGACCTGCTTTAAAGCGACTGAATCTAGTGGATCAAGTAACTCGAACGAACAGAGAAGCTCCTCACTAACACTCATGACCGCTCCCCAGTTGTCAAACTCCCCACAGTAATTTGGAGCGCTAAACACTGTAACAAGCGATCGATCGTTAAAGAATTCATAGCCGTCTTCAACCACCATGTGTGCCCTCACCACCAGGTCAAAATTGAATTTGTTTAAAAACTTGTTGATGGCGATTTTATTGAAGCAGTAGGAAACTCCCCGCTCATTATCCTCCCACTCATTGACAGTATCTGCAGGATCTGACCAAAGCAAGTCATTCAGAAGTCCATAATCAGGAACATCGGTAGGTCGCTGAATTTTCTTTATCTCATCCATAGAATTCAATACTGGTGAAAGCCCCCCATGGACACAGAAAATTTTCGATGCCACCACAGCAGTTATCGGCAAGGTATTGAAAGTATCTATGAAAAGTTTCCACGTCTTCAGGTTGGTGCGTCGCTTGCACTCGTCATAAAACCCATAAACACGAGTAACGTTGGCACATTCATGATTACCGCGCAATAAGAAAAAATTCTCAGGATATTTGATCTTATAACACAAGAGAAGAAGAATTGTCTCCAGAGACTGCTTTCCACGGTCAACGTAGTCCCCCAAGAAGAGGTAGTTTGCTGCAGGCGGGAAACCACATTTGGTGAATATTCTTATAAGGTCGCTGTATTGGCCATGGACATCGCCAACAATTTTGACTGGTGCAGATAGTTCTAAGAGAGGAGGCTGAGACAAAAAGGTTTCCCTTGCTGTAGAGCAAATGACTGCAATTTCGCTGTTCTTCAAGCATAGATTTTTAGTTCTTTTGCCGGAATAACCAGCATCTAGCAATTTCTGGATAATTTCTTCCAAATTTATTTCAGTTCCCTTCGCCGTTACTAACTGGTGCTGCATCTCCTCAGTCACATCCGACCCGCGGTGGTGCTTCAGGGAAACTGGTGATGACGGGATTGAAAGAAAAGACGATGAAGTTCCTTTCAAGGGATCCCTGTTTTCATCGGTTCCGGATTCTCTTCTCATCAAAATCGGCTCTTTAGGTTGGAGTTGAACCATTGAAGGTGGGATCTGATTTGGATTCATATTCACGCTCAAATCACTCAGATGCTGTGAAAGCGCCTCTTCATCATGATCTATTCTTGTTGACGAGTTTTTCCGACTCACATTTGGGCTCCCTGGGTCATGGTTCGCACTATGAGCAGTCTTGAAACTTGATGTATCACTGTCGCGTCCAGTGCCCGTAGAACGTCTACTTCTGATAGATCGAGAACTCTTTACACTATTAGACGTATCAGATCTTTGGAATGGTGGATGATTGCCTGGTTTCAATCCCTTGTGCTTGGAAGAGTTGTTGCCCATGCTGTATTTGCCAAGTTGATTCAGACACGACTCGTGAAATGCCGAGAACTCCATAAATGTGTGAACTGTCACTGAAATATTGCTTCGCTCTTTATTGAGGTCCAAAAAAATAAAATGCAGCTAAATAGTGTATATCTTTCATTTGATCATGCTTGAACTTCGGGATTTATTGGCTCAAGTTTGACTACCATGTTCCGACACGCTACGATTTTGCGATTAAAAAATATGTATCACACCCAGAAATGGGTGTGCCAACGAATAGAAGTGTAGAACATCTCAAGTAGTGGGATTATGAAAAAAAAAAAAAAAAGGCTTCTGGAAAACGTTTTCGGATGGTACTGCTTCTACTCCTCTCATAAATGATGCTTCATCTCCTTTACATTCTTTCCCGAATAGAAGACCACTTTATGTTCTTAGATTTGATGGTTTCAGAATCTCTCAAAACAGCTATGGATAATAAACTTTTAAGATATTCACTTAAATTCATGGCAGTTGACTCGAATTTACCGTGAGGTCAATGTTAGAACATTGGCTGAGGGCAGAGAATGGCAAGTGGAACACTCCGATTTCCATATATACTGCTTATCGTACGAAATCGGAAAGCAGGTCTAACCCTATTTATGTTAAGCACTCAAGGTTAAAGTGATAAAACAGACTATCTCGACACGAGTATCTCTTTACCGCAAGTACGTTTATCAATGTACACATATAAAAAGGCCCTTCTTAAACTAGAATTCTTCATATGAGAGAACAACCAGAATATTTCCTCAAGAGCCGAAAATTAGAGGAAGCGTTCACAAATGTCACTTGTCTGGAGAAACAGCACTCAATTGTCAAAATGTTGGCTAGAATCCCGACAGAGAACAGACACTTATTTCTCTATAATCACCCACCAATTATCCTTTTCGTATCCATGATCGACAATACCAGCTCCGGCTTTTCGCGCATTCTCTACCAGTTCTCCCTTCCTATACAGATGATAGTATCTCATTTTAGTTTCGCCTGTCTGTTTTAGAACCCATGGAACAAGCACATCTTGATCCATCCCCTCTTTATAGCCCCTTCTCGAGTTCTCCTGCTCCAACGCCCAACAGTAAATGAGAGCTTGTCCATTTCGCTTTAATTTACTAAGAATATGCTTGATAGCTTCGATTCTTCTGTCTTCTGTACTGAAATGATGGATCACAGCAATACTTATTGCGAAGTCAAAGAATCCATTATGATGGGGTAGCGCCAATCCGTCGCTCACAATGGCTTCATGATCGAAACTTTTTGCACATTCTATAAGACCAGTAGACCGATCAGATCCAATAATAAATAAGTTGGGATTAATTCCAAGGTATTTTCCATTCCCACAACCAACGTCTAACCCGATAGAATAATCGGTGCGAGAGTTCAGAAATTTCTCGACTATCGGCCACGGTTTATACCTTGTCTGGGAGAAATGCAAAGCTATTTCATTGTAAATAGTGTGCACATAAGTTTCTTCTTTCAAAACAGGATTGCCTATGTTATTTAACAACTTTGTTTCCTTTTCTACAACTTCCCTGGACGGTTGAGACATTTTAAATCCTTGCATCCTGTCCCAATAAAAAAAGAATCGTAAATGGAAAATGCGTGATGACTACTGCAGCGACGTCTTATCTTGGCTGAGGCAGGATAGTTCCATTTCTTTGATGATGCGAGGAACTAGGAGCAGCTTGAGTTGTACAGTTCCTATAGTTCGCACTCATAGTTTTCTCTCTTTCCAGGTATTCACGAAACCGTTCGTAGTAATAGTTTTTCGGGTAAATGATGTATTACTTCTACCTGAAGGTACTACTTAGCTGGATTCTTTTGGCTCCTTTTTATACACGAATTACTCCTACAAGAGGATGCATAGGGTTTGTGGGGAATGCTCATTCGAATGCATAAAGGTCACCAGGAATGATGATTCTCATGCACATGTGATGACGAGGCGTCTTAATCAAAAGCGGAGTAACCAAATCCAGTAGTCCTTTCCTCCTGCATTCGAAATGCATCCTAACGTTGGATCGCGGCTGATCCAATACACCGACACATTTTTCATTTTCCCTACACTCAATAATTATTTCATATGGGGAACCTAGTAGATCCAACCGTGAAAGATGTCTTTATGAACATTTTATCAAAGTCATGGGATTATGACTTCTGAAAGTATTCTAATAAGAAACCCGATATTATTATGATAGCTAAACTGCATATCGCGCATCTTACAGAGGCATACATTTATAAAGGTCTCTGGTAATAATGGCTTAAATGATAAAGGTTAAGACTGTGAAATAAAGATTAACACAGAAGGGCATGGCTCATCATTAAAAAAAAAAAAAAAAAAAAAAAAAAAAAAAAAAAAAAAAAACCGAGGAGGGAACAAGAGTATGATGATTTAAAGTATTCTTTAAAACTGGAATGATCAATTACTAACTTTCTCATGATGCGAGATTTGTATCACGGATCAACAGTAACATGATCATGACTCCAAATCGAGATGATGAGTTTTGAAAGTACGTATGAAGACAGAGCGTATGCTAAATATCCTTGCATGATTGGGCGAGGGTGCTGGATGTTTCTAAAGTTCACTGGATCGCACAGTAAGAACGTGCATCTATTATCACCAACAATAAAAATAACACTACACTTTTCGGTCCGCGTTACGATCCCCAGAGAGTTTAGAGTCGGCGCACTTTCAAGCACACGCATCCTAAAACAATGTGTAAGGAAACGAAAAATAGTGATCCTAGAATTTGTCGATTGTGAGATTTTTATCATTTAACGCTTTCCGGCATGCTTGCAGTGTCCTTTTAGAAAGTTCCAGAGCCTCAAGCCACAAGCCATCATGTAAAAGGCGCGCAGATTCAGCACGGATTTGCAAACAACTGTATAAGATGCCCTCATTCACACTGTGCGTTGTCGCCATTTCTGATAACAAGTCCCCGATTAAGCTCAGGTTTTTGACTGTCTGAACTCTTTTTGCAATATCACTTCGTATAAGATAACACTCTGGAGATCGTGGTAGATCTAAAAATAGAAATAGCTGCGTCATGAAATGCTTCATGATTGGTTCTAAGTCGTTTTCAGTGAATTGGGTGGGGACTTGCTCCTTCCATTCTATAATGGAGCCCCAATTTGGAATGGTGAAGGTATGGCCATACATTCCAGGGCTTATTACCGTATAGATCTCAGAGTGATTCTCAGGTGGAATATAGAGCACTAGATTAATTCGATTCGAATCTGATTCCTTCCAATCTTCAGGGTGCCATCGTACATTCATTTTTCCTTCTGTTTTCGAATATTCATCTGGGAAGAAGGGTAACGTACTTTCCATCCCATGGTCATCATACTCTTTCTCTTGGATTGTGGTATTCAATATTATCCCGAATCTTTCTTCAAATTTGGCCAAATAAGGCTCAACTAAGCCAGCTAATGACCAATGCAGCTTCTTATGTTCGTCTTTACTTTTCAATAAAGTAAATTCTACCTGTAGATCAGATATATCAGAAAAAGCGAGATCGCTTCTCCCCAGATCACCGGACAAGAGTCTGATCTCTTCGGCAAAGATATGATCCACCAAAGTTCGCATTATGTAGACCGGGGCATTATTTTCATTTACAGATGATAGCGTGAGGTACACTGATGCCTCTCTCTCTTCTTCATCTACCCAAACACCGTCACTTAATGAGAAGAGAATGTCAATTGAATAGGAAGGCCCAAATTGCGAGTCATTTTCTTTACCAAGTAACAGCTGGGGTTCCCATTTTATAATGGTTGGTATTTTCTCCAGTTCTTTTTCCAGCTGGATCGATGTAGCCAGGTGAATATCGGGGAAAGAAAGCTCATCACAACTTATGTACACAGGGAAACGAATGGACACATCTTTCAATGGGTTAACGGCATAGAACTGCGAAATCTTTTCAGCAGGGCTACTTCTGTCAATCTTAATGATCAATAATAGTAGGACTAGACCGGCTAGTGAAACGCGCAATGCTGAAAGCATTACACTCCAATGGTGCAATGATATTCATATAATTATTCTACGTCTTTCTTCAAACTATGACTTTTTACGTCATAATGTATTGACATGTATTTGTCTAGTAAACTTCATACAAAAAAGTGTCCATAATTCCCTCAGTTAATTGAACTCCTCTTTCTCAACGTAACCGAATACTTTATGAAAGGTTTTAAAGACGCCCATTTCACTCTCAACTGCAAAAAAACAGAAGAATAAACGCTTTGTGAGCTCAATACAAGCCGATTCAATAGTTTTACATTACGTAAAGTACTTTAGTGCTTGCTCTTGATAAGGTAATATGCGTGACGAAACTATCCCTCCAAGAAAAACGAGTTTATCGGTCCATCAGTTTAAGCGAGTTAAATCATCGGAACATCATACCGTCAGCATTGCCTTGTCCATGCCATTTCGTTGAAGGAAAAGGTCTCTTTTCCTCTTGGTACAATCTCCATGCCTCACGTATATCTTCCGGCAGTAGTGGTTCATTTTCGTCCACTTTAAGATCTATTTTATTGGGATCAGGAAAATTTTCCAGCAGAATCTTCTGAATTTCTCCAATGTCGGCACCGCTTTCTTCCAGTTTGTTTCGCTCCTGATGTAAGCGTCTCTTTAATCTTTTCTTTTCTATCCGCTTTCCAATGAGCTCACCTTTTTGTCGCCTACGTTGAACGTCTTTCGCTTTTTCGACGATATCTCCTACAAACATTTTAGACATTGCGCAAAGTGCGAGGATCGCGTTCGCAGGCAGATTGAACCCTAAGTTATGCGTTGCACGTTTCATTGTCGCTCTATTCAAGTTTGTTCGCCGGAAAAATTCATACCTAGATTGCTGCTCTGAATCTAAGTTGTTCATTAGTATTTGCAGTTGATGAGTCTTATCAAGCACCTCGGGACACTCAATAATCCCTTGTTCGACCAACTTTTCTTGTCTCTGACGAGATTTACTTCGCCTATAGTCTTCGAAAACAAAAGAGTCCACTTTTATGATGTCGCTAGCATCTTCAAAAGCTCTTTCCTCACTATCACTGTTCATACTTTGTGGTGTCAGGATATCTTTATCCCATTAATAAATTAAAATCTCGGAAATGTGCAAAGGTGAAAAACATTAGTTCTATAATTTTAGATGTGATGTCATGGATCTTTGTTTGAAGCTCAGTCCATCACGATAAGGCGAATAGTATAAAGGTAAAATTTCCGAAGCACTTCAACATCATTGACTGTGTGTTGGCGTTCACAAAATAATAGTTCCGAACATCTCATAGCATAATCGTTGTCTGTGCCAGATATCGCTACGTGCTCTGACCTCATGTAAATGGCAAGGTTATCTATGAATGTAATCCCGTAATTTTCATGTGATAATCGTATGAAACCTTGTATGCACGGCTAGATATTAAACCTTTTGTGTGGTTTTTGTTTAATTTAATGCTATAAAAAGAGACAAAGTACCATTCTTTTTTTTAAAAGAAAAAGAAAATCTCGATCCCACGGAGAATCGTTTATTATTGTTTGCATCTATGGCAGGCTTGCAACAAAACCATCTTAAGCAAACTCTATATAAAGATCACACGGAGCAAATTAAACTACCTCAAAGATTTTCCCAAGTCCTCCAACTTTGGCAATATTGAGCTTGGTTTTTAGAATTATTTTCTCACCACGAAGGTTCATTCACTCCAAAGCTATAAGACGTCTTTGCTAAGCATTCTTCATGATCAGAGATGGAGATGCCGTTTTTTTATTGGGTTATGATTGAACCTCATTAAAATTGCGGTTAAATTACACTGAATACGGAAATATGCACCTCGCTGAAGTCGCAACAGAATGCCCGATTGGAAATGAGGCGTTCAGGCTCTACAGCCGTGTCAGTGTATTGGATCAGCCGCGATCCAATACTAGGATGCATGTCGAATGCAATGCAGGAGGAAAGGACTACTGGATTTGGTTACTCCGCTTTTGATTAAGAAGGTCATTCCTCGTCATCACATGTGCATGAGAATGATCATTCTTGGTGACCTTTATGCATTCGAATAAACATTCCCCACAAACCCTATGCATCCTCTTGTAGGAGTAATTCGTGTATAAAAGGGAGTCAAATGACTTCAATTAAGCAGCAGCTTCAGGTAGAAGTAACACATCATTTACCCGAAAAACTATTACTACGAACGGTTTCGTAAATACCTGGAAAGAGAGAAAAAGATGAGTGGGAACCATACAACTTCAAGCTGCTCCCAGTTTCTCGCATCATCGACAGACATTTGCTTAACACATAATACAAAATAATCTGCTGTGACTACCTGTTACTGTGAGACCTTGAGGTGGGTTCGAAACATACATGAAACATCCAATATGTTCCATGATGAGGCACTAAAAGTATATAGACTGAGGATTACGTAGTAGATAGGTACAGCAATTTATATTATCTATTGAGTTAATGTCCAATCCACACAATCCAGAGAACAAACAAGGCATTGGGTCAGTCCATTCGACTGACACCATTAATGAGAAGTTGTCCAGACTCGCTCTAAATGAGGGCTCTGGGACAACAAGCACATCAAATCTCTCATAATGATAAACGGAAGACGTACAATATGGTTGTAAGAAAGTCGCCTCATATCACTTTGGCCACAGCATGAAAACTATCCATGCATCGTATAGGCGTACATATGCTCTCCTCTTTCCGATTTGCCACATCAGCTTTTTTACGCTTAACGGAAAGCTGCCTGAAGATTTCTTTGAGAAAGAGAGCACAGACCTTGAGACTCTGGCCTTTAGAAATAAAGTATTTCAAAAGCTCTTTCATAAGCACAGACTGGCTTCGGTTGGCATTTTTGAGCATATCCTCTAGTACGTTTTTGGGAACTCTAAGTCCTTTCACTCTCAAGAACGCTTCGAGTTGCATGTACATGAGCTGATCCTGAACGTCCTGTTTAGAGAGTGTAGTTTGGAGCATAATGGATAACTCAGCTTTTTTGGAGAAAACCACTGTCTGAAAGAACTGACAAAATCTAGATCTGTCAACGATCCTGTGCAGTTTTGAGTCATTGCGGAATGAGAAGGAACGAGACGTGATTTCATCGAAATAGAACCGGTGACTAGAAGAGTCGCGAAGCTGCGTAAAGCCACTACTCTTGTGTGTAGGGGTTATGTTGAGAGCCAGGCTTGTGGGGCCAGCGATATCATTGTCTCCTTTGAAACCGCTCTTTTCAAAACCACTAATAATTTTCTCCTGAAAAGTAAAGTCGTCGTATCTTTCAAGCTGTTGCATAAGTTGATATAGATAGGCTTCTACTTTCCCTCTCAAAAATTTGGGGGAATAGTCAGCAGAAACTATAGTGATATGGATACCCATAGTTTTCCTGAAAACACGAACTCCGCTCATTACGAAATATCCAAGTTGTTGCCTGTCCCTGAGCTGTGTTTCGAGATCGAGAGATACGTAATATGCGAGAAGCAGCGTTAGAAGCCTCGTTGTCGAATCTAATCTTAATCCTGTTTGCAAATAGAACAAAAGAGCGTTAGAAGGATCTCCTGGCGAACTGCCTGTGACATAACAGTGTTGCCCTAATGGGATAAGATATGAAGATGGGTCTCGAGTTGCACTTTGTTTTGGCATAAAATTGAATTTTTCCAGAATCTTTGACGAAATCGTTAGTACGGATTTCTCTTCCAAGCTGCTCTGTATAAAAAGTGTCAAGTGGTTTGGTTTAGAGAAAATTGTCTCAGTAACATTCCGAAAAAAATCAAAATCAATCTCCTCAAGTGCTTCGAGCCGTTGTTCCAGTGTCCACGTCGCCTCTTCTGCCAATGTGGCAAGTGAAACCATGGCCAACACAACAGGGTTTTCTTCCTTGAGGGAGTTGTATCTTTGTATGACTCCGACTCTTCCTTTTCTGAATTCAGAATTTGTAGCGCCATTTACAGCAAAAAGTTCCTCGAGGACAACAGACAGAATATCATTCATTCCACTCTGAAATCCAGTTAACTGGATTATCAATCGCCCATCACCTTTGACTGCAGGATACAATGCCCATTGATATCCTACTTGTTCTGCAGGATACAATTTCCGCTTCAGATTCATTGAGACCAACTCACAAACGAGTTCAACCGTCATGCACATTGACGGACTCGGATCCCGTGAAGTGTTCAGAATCTCCAGGGTTAATAGACATTTCTCCTGTAGTGTTGAATTTTGTCTCATCCATACTTCGTAACACGTGTCCTCGGAAATACATTTGGGGTCAAGGTTCTCGCCCCTTATAGGAGGCTTTTCATTTGATAGTAATTTTAACAGAAATGATTGTTTACCAGCCACGCGTGGAAGAAAACGGTTTGGTTTCACCAGCGAGAAGTTGTTGATCACATGCTCATCAAGCGTTAGTGTGTTTAATGAATATTCGAACCCAAAAAAATGATCCCTCATAACTTTGTGACCTCCATAAAACTTGAAAAGAGATTTGTTAGTTAGGAGAATGGCCCTCGTATTATCAGGTGTAACAGTTTGTTTCACAAGGTTAACAAGGTTTTTTCCTCTCGTCGACCACCAGTCTTTTGAATGAGCATTTTCCTCAATTCCTCCTTGGTAATTGGGATGATCGCCCAAAAGTGGGAATGTATTCAAGAGCCACCTTGGACTGGAGAGAGAAAAGTTTTTCTGGAGGGATTTAGCCAACTGGAATGCCTGATCGGACGGAGATTTTTCACTGCTTTCATAGAGGAAATTCACCATATCAATTGAGTGAAGTTCGCTGAGTAATTTGCCCATTTTTCTGCTTTGAGTACAAAAAATGGTGGCATAACTAAAAACATGACCAGCAACTGTGGCAACTTTTCTAGCTCCAGCTCCAGTAAGATCAATATCAAGCACCAGCGCTGTATCTGATTGTGTCAATTCGAGAACAAAAGCACAAATGGAGGATGCCAGTCCCTCTTCCATCAAAAAAGTACTGAGAGAGTTCTCCTCTTCATTACCATAAAGGCTGGCCAATGCTACTACTAACTCTGCGCACCCATCGGGGGCTGGGAACACCAATCTCAGAGTCGTGGCATTGGTATTGGGATTTTTCACCACCATCGTTTTGTTATTGGAATCAAACAACGGAAAAGTATATCTTGGTTTCCAAACATCTTGAAGGATGTTGAACTGTTTCAGTGAAGTTTTTTTTGAAGCGTCGCCTTTTAGAGTTGTGAAGTTTGCCATGGCAAGCTTTTGAAGGTAATTCAAGGACTGAGGACCACGAAGAACTAAAGTCATAGACTCCGTTTTGTACTCTTCTTCGAAAAATTGCATTACCTCATCTCGAAGTTTGAGTTTTTCGAGCTGAGGAATTTTATTAAGAGTATCATCATTCCCGGTTGCAAATCGACCAAACTGGTGCCTTTCGTCTGCCAGAAGTCTAATACAATGGTAAAGTAGTCTGTTGGAGCGAGCTTTGTTTACGCTATGCTCATTATCTATAGCATAGACTTCTTTTTGTACTTCCAGTTCGTTGAACAAGGGTTCCTTGAAGAAGGAAGAGAACACCCTGAGAGCATAATTAAATACTGGTTCATCGCTCCCCTCATAAATAGCATCCCGCGAATCCAGCTTGCCATTTGTATTTGAGGTTGTCGGAATCTGGAAAGAAAAACATGTCTGTTCTCCTGTAGTAGCAGCTTTTGTTGTTCCTCCGAAAAATGATATTATTTTTTTGTAGTGCGTTACATCAGGAAATTGTTTTGTTCCCATGAAAAGCATATGTTCACAAAAATGAGCGAGCCCTGGAAGGTACTCCGGATCCGCATGTGATCCAGTTGCAACGCACAGAGCAGCGCTAGCGACGTCTTCCGAATCGTCTGAGACTAGCAGAGTAAGAAGGCCATTGGGAAGTATAATAGCCTTATACTGCGCATGGCATAAAGATAATGGACGGTAGAGATCAAGTGGTAATGTCTTGGCTGCATTTATTAAAGTCATTGAATTCAAATGTTAAATTTCCAAGCTTTTATCTTTCAGGAGTTTGGAAATTCGGATGGATTTCCTAATGCGGTGTTCCAATAACGCCGAATATGCACATAGTGCAGAAGTGTGAGTTCATTCGGTTAACAAGATCTACGACGTGGAGAGCTCAAATGTCTGTAAACAACATGCATGCGACATATAACCATATACGTAAGAGGAAGCCTACTTAACCAGATGTAGATAATGTCTGCAACGCAAGACGGAATGGTTCCTACGTTCTAAATAGAATTATTTTTTTTTTTTTTATAATGAAGAAGAGTCCAAGAGTCTAATGTTACTTCGTAGTGTCACAAGCTAACGGGGCTGAGATTGTTTATGCTTCAGTCTTTTTTTTTTTAGAGTATCCATTATGATTTGTTTTAAGCACGATAGGATAGGATCTGGTGTGCGGATATCTTGATGAATCCTTGGGTAATCTTATTATGGGTTTACTGCTCGTTTGCTGCTTATTCAGCCAACGAAATGTCTTATTTTGAGACTCATTCAAAGGAAAATATTATCAAAGTTAATGAGAGCACATTTGATGAAATATTCAGTGGACCAAAGGACTACTTTCTGGTGACGTTCTTCACAT
>PPLB01006235.1:13907-25472 GCA_003706365.1 Citeromyces siamensis
AACGTGCTGTCTACCACCTTCTCTATAAAGAGTCCGGATTATCCTTTTGTGATATGGAAATTGAAAATTTTTTAGAAAGTGAAGCGAGCCGTTGCATCTCGAGAATTTTCTCTTGTAATTCCATGATGCTTTAACCGCTAAGGGCGATAACGTATTGAATGAGAATATTAAACATGAATAATAACAGCTGTAAAGAAAGAAAAAAAAAGAACGGATCGCTATTTGACTCTATAGTAGGCTATGTCTGTCAACGGTATATTTGGGACCCCAAAAAGTTAACCAAAGTTTATTCTCATTAAGACTCAAGTAGAAAAGACAAATCTAACTTCAGGTCTAAACCCCAGTACCCAACTATGAGACAGTAATGCTTGTTCATCAGAATAAACTCCTCCACCTCATCCATCCATTCCAACTTACTTATTCTCTGTTTCTCTTCCTCGCTTATCCAGTTATCGTATACCGCATGAAGGTCATTAATTTTGAACCTTTCAATACCCAAATGTTCGAGCCTCTTAGCTTGAGACTGTAAATCTGTGTAATGCAACAAATTTGGCATCGAAATGCCACGTACAGAAAGATTATTCATCATCACTCGTCCAAAATTGTCACTGCCACCCATGGGATCGTAAATCACCATACAACAACACCTTATCTTGTTTCTAAAGTACTCCATTACTTTGTTTGAAGTCTCTCTCGATAAATAGCAAAAGACGCACTCTGCAAGCACTAATGTCGGAATTTCTTGAGAGAATTCAATGGACACGTCTCCTATAGTCTCTAGATCCAGTTCAGCGAGCCGATATCTTGACGTGTTCAACTCAGGAGTCATCTCGCAGAATTCTTCGTAAGTTCGAACATGCGCGGGTTTTTTGGGTAACTGCAAAGCTTCCCGGAGAATTTGACTGTTGAGTATGGATAGTTTTTTGATCTTCACGCTTGTTTTATAATCATATTCAAAGTACTTCACCTCTTTATACTTTGAAACAATATTAAACGCCCTAGTATCGCTTCCCGCTCCTATTGATATTACTTGACACCTTGGATATTCGTTCACAAATTTTTCAATCACCATATCAATGCTTTGTGTCCTGAGATACGTTCCTCTGTTGATTACCGGCATTTTAGGGGTAGAAAGAGTCCGCTCTAAGTTCCTCTTTGCATTAAAGCTAACTTTCTTACTCAGTGGCATATAATTTTGCAGGCCAAGAACAATACTTTCAATATATGGATCATCTATGTATCCTTTTCTTGAACATTGATATCTGCAGCTCACGGCGTCCCAATCTGTGCTCCTCACAATTTCGTTACTTCTATCCATACCGGGGGATGGTGTGTGGATTCAAGATAAGCGTAACTTCATCTATATCTACAGAGAGTTGACGTGTTCAATACTAGTGAATTGTATATTAATAGATGAGAAAGTATTTGTGGATTAAATCAAATGAATAAAGTGAGACGTATGGTTCCTTTTATGTCTTTTTTTCTTTCTCAATCTAGATTATTAGAATTGTGGAATCTCTAGATACTTTGGTACAACTAATCATTGGATCATCTAGAGAATTGATCTTTAATGTCTTTTACCTGGCGGAACTTGATAAATTATGTGGCTTCTAATATTCGATGAACTAACGTTATTTGAGTGGTCTAATATCAAGAACATCAACATTTAAAAGTTTGCGGAGCGTCGCACACTTTCCGATAGTCATTCGTTATTCTAGTCCATTTTCTTAATCACTGAGCCGCCTGAGAATGCCCATACGTAGTGACTTGAGTTCACAAAGTCATTTCCTCAAAATTGGAAAATAACAAAACGGGTGATTAATAGAATACCTAGAAACGCAGCTTGTGTTTGAATTTGATTCAGGAAGAAAGGACTGCAGGTTCGGGTTACTCCGCTTTTGACTAAGAACGGTCTTCCTCGTCATCACACGCATGAGAATAGTCATTCTTCATGACCTTTATGCATTCGAATAGCACAAACCCTATGCATCCTCTTGCAGGAGTAACTCGTGTATAGAACAGTGTCAAGTCTCCAATTAAGCAGCAGCTTCAGGTCGAAGTGATACATCAAGTAGCCGAAAAACTATTACTACGAAATGCTTCGCGAATACCTGAAAAGAGAGAAAACTATGAGTGCGAACTACACAGCTCAGGCTGCTCCCAGTTCCTTGACTCATCAACATGTTAACCCTGAAAACTGCCAATTCTTTTGCGATAAAGGTGCTTGACATATAAAGAAAGAGTTATTCTCAACGGTGGAACAAGCTGATTTTAAACACCTATCCTACGTTGCTTCCGCCTTATTGCATACAGTTGTTCCTATGGAAGGAAGTATCCTCGAACCCTCGATAATAATATAATTGCCAAGTTGGCCACTGAATATCCAAAAGCTCAGTCAGCTCTTGAAGCAACAGCCAGCCTCATTGATACTTTCGCTCCAGCCACAAACAATAAGAGGTAGACCACGGAATCAAACTTGATAAACAATCTGTTTCATAAAATTTCATTGTATTATAAAAAGTTAAGCATTCAACAATTACTAGTAAAAGTTTACACCCAATGATCCATGTGTGTCCCACTACACGGATTTATCACCAATGATGCAAAAAAATGATGGCAGGTCCACCAAAAATACAGGTTTCCGCGGCTTGCGCAAGAGGCTCCATCATCCAACAGCAAATCAGCGTTCACACATTCACAAGCAATGTCATATCCTCAAAAAAAATACGCCTAACCTGCACTGGGTGTTGGAAATGTTCTACCTTTTTTTTTTTTTTTTTTTTTTGGTAGAATCTTTTCAATAGACCTTCTCCGCGCTAGCGTCTCTCTAGCGATATTTGGGTCCCCATTATAAGTGTTTGCACAGCTTGAGCTGTTTCCGAACAAAGGTGCTTTCATGTGTACTCGCACAAGACTGCCCAGCCTGATGTGGTTCTGTGACTAAAAGACCTGAAAACTCCTGGTCATCCTTTAAAATGTCTCTATAGGTTGAGCCGACTTTTCTCAAGATCATCCGCATCTCCATCATCTCCGCTCGATGTGAAGCATGTGCTTTTGAAAGCGCTTCATTCTTCTTGATTATCTGTTCCTCATACATCATCAAAACTTCTTTGAGTCTCTTGATTTCTTGATCCTTGAAATCGGGACTACGACCAAATGTGGACTTTGCCTGTTCCACATCCATTACAGAAGACGCATCTGTTGCAGTATTGCTCCCGAGTGAAAGCATAGAGCTCCTAGTGGACATAACAGACGGGGCTCTCATTGTGTCACCGGAGCTAAGTTGCTGTATGATAGCCTTTTGACAACTCACCTGTTCCAGCAGGGATTTGTTCAAATACTCAAGCTCTTCGTTTTTATTATCCAAGTTCATGATTTCCTGAAACGATTTCTCACTCACAAGTTTAATTTGTGACCTTAGCATGTCTGCTCTTTCCTCCTCGGCCTGTGCCCCTCGCGTCACCAGGTTAAAGTAGTGGTTTTCAGTTCCAGATTCTTTCCCAAAGAAACGTGCCATTGTTTGGTACTAATCGAGATGCAAGCTTATTTTTGTACTCACATCAACTTTGCATACATGTGCATATTCTCCCTTGAACGCGATGCACATTAGTTTTACGCGTCCTTACGCGTCCTTACGCGTCCATACGCGTCTTTTCGTCGTTACGCATTGAGATATTAGGGTTTCACCTAACGAGGACTCATTTTCAAATGGCCTGCCGAATTATGATACAGATGATAGATGTCTTCGGAATAGTATCGAACGGAAAATCGATGCATCCCAAATAAGCATTGGATCATGACGTTGCGCTAAAAACATTGGCTGAGATAAAGTACAAATAATAATAATAATAATAATAATAATAATAGTAATAATAATAATAATAGTAATAATAATAGTAATAATAATAGTAATAATAATAGTAATAATAATAGTAATAATAATAGTAATAATAATAGTAATAATAATAGTAATAATAATAGTAATAGTAATAAATTGGAACTCGCGCTCTAGATAAATAATACTCTAATATGAGATATTCAAAATTCTCTTCACCTCAACGCTGTATACATCAGTTACCCTTTTACATCTATCAAGGATTTAACGTAGCGTAAAGCAGATGATATTTAGTTACACTCCAGATAATTTATCTCTCTCATTCTGATGTGGTAGATCGTTTTGAAATTTTAATCTCACATCACAAACTACAGGTATTTGTGATGTTGATTTTTCCAAAGTCGCTAGTACAACAACACGGAATGAAATAAACGAAATTAAGAGAGTACTCTGTTTCGTTCACATCCACTGATGATAGCTGGCCTCCAGTGCAAAAACATGCTCGCTGACACGTGAGTAGTTTCACATCTTCGACAATTCAGTTATCCTGCATATTCAGAATGCTACATATCGCACGTGAAGTGATCACTGATAAGTTCACTAACGTCTGTTGTTTGGTTAAAATTCAAATTATGAGAGACTACATCACATGCCGATATCGCTGACTGCCTAGTAAGCCATAGATTGGGTGACAGCAAGTCATCCGACATCTTTCAGGTTTACCTGGTAACTGTCTTAAGTGTGATACCCTGACACTACGCGATGACCGAAAGCAACAACCTCATTTCAGATCACTTGCCTTCGGTGGCTCTTTGGAGTTGCCGTGATCTGTCGTAATACAAATTAGGATGACTTATCGTTTCTAGTTGCATTCTTGTAGTTTCTAGCTGTTTCTTGTGAGTCAACTCGAATACTTTGGTGCAGGCAACCTGATAATCACCTTTGTTAACATGATCGATCACGTTTGTCAAATCATGAGTGTCTGAAATTCCCATACCGCTTAAGGAATTACTAAGT
This sequence comes from Citeromyces siamensis, assembly GCA_003706365.1. NCBI lineage: Eukaryota > Fungi > Ascomycota > Pichiomycetes > Pichiales > Pichiaceae > Citeromyces > Citeromyces siamensis. The sequence goes on from PPLB01006235.1 coordinate 18,760, forward strand.
CGTTCAGTAGAAAAATCTCGATAAGGGCATCCATGGTATTCGGATTTACCTGGTTTACTTTTGGAAAGAATCTGATGGCAATCCCAAGGGCGGTATTTGATGCGAGCTCCTTCCAATCCGTAATTGTGTCTAAAATTGTATCTGTATTCTCTGTTGAATTTTTCAGAGGATATGTTTGACTTGGCTCCGTTGACGAAACTGTTTTGCCAGAACTTTAAAGCTTCGTCCACATTGAGCCCAATTCCCTTTAGGAAAAGTGACAGCTGTTGTCTACCGCCATACCTGAGATGGTGATCAGTCAACAAACCTTTCATCAAGTTGCTCATACAGAGAGGGAAGTGTTGCATAACATTCTGTGAAGCCACCGTTTGTGCATTTATATCAGAAACTTCCTCACTCATCACCTCTGGTGTATATTCATTTGCCACATATCCCGATGCCAAATGGTTTAACACAGGGAAAAGCCTATCGTCCTCGTCTAACCGGGGTAGCGCCTTCATAGTGAGCATAAGCTCGTTTTCCAAGTTCTTACTGAACTCTGACACAATCAATGAAAGTTGTTGGAACTGAGGCACAAATGCATAACCCTTGTGAAGGAATACAGATCTGTTAGATACCAAATCTATAACAAACTCAAATGGCACCTTGAGAAACTGTTCTCTCTGAAGAAACTCCTCATTTACGTTGGTGCCTTCAGTGGCATGCATATTTTTTACCATCGCATAAGAGGCCCTACAGAGCTCGCTGAAATGAGTCTGCTTCTCACTATCGTCTACATATTCCCAGGGAAGATTGATAGAGTGCACAAACGCCTTCTGTTCTTGTAATGAGAGCATACTGTATCTCAATTTGAATAATAGACTTTCGCATTTGATAAACCGGGTACGCAGCTGCTCTGATCTGCAAAATGCAAGCCTCAGGATAAAGTGCGAATAATGATCTTTTTTTCTCTCGTTTACCAACTGAGCGACATCCTTGGACTGTGCAGTGAGTGGAAGATACTTATTGAGCAAAGCTTTCACTATAGGCTCCATTTCGCGGAGTGACTTACCTCTGAGGACACAACTTTCGATCTCCAAAAGAACTTTCAGACGGTCAATAGCCCATGTTTCAAACTCTTCCACCGTGATCTCCAACCTGGGTGGATTATCGTAAAACGAAAGCCTCTGCCCATAAGTCGAATTGATAAGCTCATTTGGTTTGGCAGATCCGGCAACATATATATCCTCAAAATTACGCCTGCCAGCTGTTCTTCTCTTTGCCTGTTTAAACATTACGCGCCCAACGCGTCTGAGGTGTGGATGACTAACTCCACATTGGTTCGATCCAGGGTATGGTTTTTTTTTTTTTTTTTTTGATCCCTACACAGAAACCATCAATTGCTTTCACAGAATTTTTAAGCATCGACCGGTCCACAAGTAGTCTTCTTTATCCTTTAACTAAGTTTAACAACTTTGAGAAGCAAGTCGTAAACCCCAAGCTACAGCTCTTTAGAATGACCACTTGGATATCTGGAAAAACGACAAAACTGAAGGATGAGTTATTCAGAACAGGTTTCTCTAATTCCTCACGAAATCAAAATTAGGTATTGACAAAATCTGAACGACCGAATTTAAATATCTCCACTCCCTGCGTGCTTTCTCCTCAGTAACGTAAATTCCACATCTCTTTTTCTTTTCTTCTCTAAAAACAACTTCTTGGTGCCGTGATGCACTTGAGTGATAACAGGAAAACGTTTAATGAAAAACAAACAAACAAACAAACAAGATGAAAATTTCAAGGAATCTTCCTAAATTTTTCCAGTGACGCATTTGAGCTACATAACATGTCTGTTAGATCCTCTTTCACATCTGCTCTCTGTCAACAGTCTGTCTTTTAGCGATCTGTTTCTAACGACTTTCATTCTAAGGCTGCGATTTTTGGAATCCATGTGCTTCTTCTGAGGATCTGTGTCCGTGTGTGATAAATGCAACACTTCTATGTGAACATCTTTGGTCACATAAACAGACGGCACCGTCAAGAACTCTTAACCGTTACTATAGATATATCAGCTTCCTAATGTCAATGCTTACATAGAATCTTTTTCCCTAAATCCAATCTTCGATAATACTGCAGGGAGCAAAGAAAAGCTCTTCGAGCGTTTCATTATATTTGAAAGGATTGACGCTTTTATCGTAATCGACAAGTTTCCATTTCCCAATTATCTAAATGATTAAAAGATTGAATTTTTTGAGGCAGAAAAATACGAGAACGTTGTAATAAACTGGTGCATACACGACTCCGCGCGCCCTATCTAATGTTATTCCGTGATAGAGAGTGGGCGTTGGGTCTGATTATACTAGGTATTGTGGTACTCTTATGGGTAGCTTCGTCATTTCTAGTCAACTTTATTTTTGTTGACGGATTATACCCGAAACCCTTCCTCATGACGTACGCTAATACGGGAGCCTTCGTATTCTATCTCGTACCGTTCGCATTGGGAAAGTATAGAGGAATCCCACTTCTCAAAGTCACCGATTCCCTTTCTACGCGAGATACGATGAAACTGGCCTCACAGTTTTGCGTTCTGTGGTTTCTGTCGAATTTTGTGACAAATGCATCTCTCATCTTCACATCGGTCTCATCCCAGACTATTCTCAGCTCTACGAGTAGCTTTTTTACGCTTCTTGTAGGGTGGCTTGTTGGTGTGGAGAGATTCAATTCAACAAAGGTTTTAAGTATCCTCTTTTCGTTTATTGGAGTAATTCTCATAACCAGGACAGACCAAGTCGAGTTTACGGAGACGAAAACATTCTATATTTTTGTGGGTAACTTGCTTGCTCTCTCAGGGGCACTCTGCTACGGTATTTATTCAATCCTGATGAAAATGCGCGTTAAAAATATCAGCAGAATGAATATGAAGTTATTCTTCGGCTTTGTCGGCGTGTTTAATCTTCTTTTTCTGTGGCCCACACTGGTTATCCTCGATTGGATAGGAGTTGAAAAATTTCAGAAGCCGCCGAATTTGACTGTGTATTTCTCGCTACTAACGAACTGTGCCATATCGTTTGCATCTGATTTTCTGTGGGCAAAGGCAATGCTGCTGACTTCCCCTTTAACGGTAACAATCGGACTATCGTCTGCCATTCCATGTGCTATGCTTGGAGATGTTTTGTTAGGAAAGAAGAATATGGGTTTTGTCTACGTTATCGGGGCGCTAATAATACTCGGTTCTTTCGTTGTGGTGAGTAGAGATGAGGAGCGCCATGATGAGGATGTTGTTTAGATTCGAACTAATTTATGACATACTATACACATTGAACCGCGTGGAGATTGTCGCGAAAGGAAGTTCCTGATCCCCGAAGAGAGGTTCAGAACGATTGGATCCCTCAGGTAAAGGATCAAACAAACTTTAAGCCTGTGTTCTTCTCTCTGGGTGTTATTTGCTGTATAGCAGGCAGGTGATTTCTGTGGACGCACATGGTTTCGCTCGCTCTCGGCTGGGTTTGCTTGGATGATTAATATGTAGACTCCCTATATATGTTGAAGACTCGGTTAAATCAACCATCACGCCATTTATATAGACCAACGTATGCCCTCAATATATCAATATGATGGGAGAACACGACTTTTACAAAGTTTTCATTCCCTGATAATGGGAAACATTGATCTTCAGAAAATTGGTGTACAAAAAAGGTTGTCTGTTTTTTAGGAAAGAAATGCGGAATGCATGAACTCATTCAACTATTTCTTCTATACAACTTATCTCATTTATTTAACATTACAATGGACAACAAGTTTTTTTTTTTTATTTTTTTTTTTTTCTTCGATTTTCACAATGGGTTTTTCTCCAGTGTATTTTTTGTCCTTTTCCGAAACTGTACATAGAGATTATTCCAGCAATAATTATAAAAAACGTCATTGATGACGGCCCACTTAATAACATAGAGAATGCCAAGAGGATACTTGTATGCTCTTGGACGGATTATCTGCGAGATGATCATACTGCTTCAAAGTGCATTAATAATTTCCCTGCAAAGAAAACGGCCATTCTTTAGGGGTCCATTAGGCATTTCATTCGGAATTTCCTTCTTATATTTTTCTCAGGTCAAATCATCGTGTTTCAATCGTGTCGATGAGCGATAACATTATTTCAATCCTTTGGAGAGTGGGGGTATTTTCACAAAGGAGAACGAGAGCGGCACGTTCTTGTTATCTTGATCATCGATAAACACATCGTTCGTGGATTTTTTAGAATCGTTATTATCCATTAGTTGCGTCCAGTTTCCTTGCTTCGTGTTACGATCCATCCCTTGATCTATTGTTCATCTGTTTTTTTTTTTTTCATTTTTGATCCACACCATTGAGCCCGCTTGGGAAAACACTTAAAAATTCCAGTTTCGGAGCCAGAAAGTAATCAACTAAAGAGCAATTCCATTCACAGTCTTTAGAGTCTGTATTATTTCTCTCTGCTGGTATCTCAATAATAAGTATATGGCGAATGTAGTCATACATCTGCATACCGCGGCGAAAATAATATTCACGATCTGTTTATAATGACACTTACGACAGTCTCCAGAACGTGGGAATCACTCCCCTGCAACACTTCCACCAAATCCTGGGGGAAGTTCTTTGTTAGTTTGCGGCAGAAATGCAAGAAACTTGTAAATGCTTCCCATTTGACCCTCATTTTTTCCTACCAGCCTGTGGTAGGCATCCACAATGTCCTTTTTAATACGCTCGCTTTCTTCTAGAAAGATGAGCTGATCTGTACGGAATGCAATCCCCATTTCATGGAGAAACGCTTCTTGCTCTACTGGACCAAAGACCGTGCATTTTTCACTTTCCAGTAAACGACGCACTCTTACAAAATCAACATCTGCTGACAAGTCTACATTTCCTGCGTCAGAAAGAGGGTTCACAAAACGATGTCCCTTTATACCCCTCAGTGAGTTGGCTGGAGTCGTCGATGTAGGTCCGTAATCTACAATAAGACCCGCGCCAGTCGAGTCCACAAGTTGTCCCATTTTCCTGATAAAAAAAGGGGTTTCAGGGCTAATCTCCACACAGCTGCCTACAGGCGACTTGTCGCGACATAAAAGAGAAGATGAACGTGTTTCATGTAGATTAAGGACAAGTGCGAATTCACCAGTATCTGTTTCATCAACCATAAATTCCCGCCACCCATTTTCGGTTTTTTTAAATCTTTGAATGGGGAGTGCATCAAAAAATTCATGGGCAACGACAAAATTGATGGTATTCTCCAATTTTTCAATATCTAGCTCAGTTTCACACCATCGGACGTCCCATCGTGAGAGTTTCTTCTTTTGGAGTTTTGTGAGCTGTGGAGACCCTTCGACTAATACTACGGAAAGTTCAATGGGTTGTGCTTTCTTGAGCTTGGTGAACGTACTTAGAATGTCATACATCAGAGTTCCCTTTCCAGGACCAAACTCTACAAATCTAACTTTCTCAGACTTTCCCTGAGATAACCACTGGGTGAAAAACCACATTCCCAAGGATTCGCCAAACATTTGAGATATCTCAGGTGAAGTGACAAAGTCTCCACCACGACCTATAGGATCTTTCCGCATGTAATAGCCAAATTCCTCATTCATGAGACATTGCCTCATAAAAGATGAAAGCGGCAATGGTCCCGTCGCTTTGATAGCTTCCCTCAATATTTTTTTTAATGTGGGGTATCTCATCGAGATGCAGGGAGGTCCCAAGATAGTATAGAAGAGCAGAAAGTCCTTGGTGTGTGGGCTTACCTGGAATTTTGCTGTGAATCACAAATCGACTACCAACTTCTATAGAACATTGTTTTACCAATAGATTGCAACTATGATTGTTCCATTTGGGAGCAGCTTGAACTGTGTAGTCCCTACTCATAATTTTCTCTTTTCATGTATTCATGAAACCGTTCGTAGTAATAGTTTTAGGGTAAATGATGTATTACTTCTACCTGAAGCTGCTACTTAATTAGAGTCTTTTTACTCCCTTTTATACACGAATTATCCTGCAAGAGGATGTAGGTTTGTGGGGAATGACTATTCTCACTGACGTGTGATGAAGAGGGACCTTCTTAATCAAAAACAGAGTAACCGGAACCAGCAGACAACATTAAACAACATTAAACAACATTAAACAACATTAAACAACATTAAACAACATTAAACAACATTAAACAACATTAAACAACATTAAACAACATTAAACAACATTAAACAACATTAAACAACATTAAACAACATTAAACAACATCAAACAACATTAAACAACATTAATCACAATTCAACTGATTAGGATTATTGGAAAATGGGAAATACACAAAACTGAATCATCTTTGTTGATATGATCTACAGAATTGTCGAAAGTCGAAGATTTTCGTGATCATATCCGTCTTGTTGATAAAGCGATGAATTGTATTCGGTTTGAAGCAAATTTTCATTTGTACAAGGCGTGGGAATAATCACGATCAACTTTGAATTTTGGTAAGCCACGGTAAAAGATATAGCAAGCTAATTGTTCAATCTTGAAGAGATGTCTGATTCACTCGAAATAATTAGGAAACGTCAAACAATTACTAGAAAAAGTGAAAGCCTAGCACCTCAAATTGTACTAAAAAGGATGCGTCAGCCCGGAATCGAACCGGGGGCTCAACTATGGCAAAGTTGAATTTTACCACTAAACCACTGACGCTTGGTTAAGTGAGTCATTTTTTTTTTTTTTTT
>PPLB01006239.1:0-20437 GCA_003706365.1 Citeromyces siamensis
TGGGAAGACTATGCAAAGAGAGAGGATTATATGTGTTCAATTATTGCCCAAAGGTGAAACGGGCAAGTTTTGTTGCTTCAGCCAAGAGTAGGACAACACAGGCTAACAGGGAGATCTGGAACAGAGAGAGAGAAAAGGTTAAAAAGAAAACAAATGGCGTGACTGCTGACACGCGTGTGAAAATGTCACCAAAAGAGTATGAAACAGGCAGACCAGCTTCCACTGACGTGATTAAGGAAAACAAGTGTGTGTCTCGTGGAGAAAACAAGTGTGACACTGAACCACAGGTGTGGTGTGAAATTCAGATTCGTGGTGAGAAACAGTGTGACGTTCGAATTCCAGGTGGAAACAAGTGTAACAATGAGACCAGCGATGAGAATAAGTGCGACATTCGAATTCAGGTTGAGAAAAACTATGAAGTTCAAATTCAAGTGAAGAAGTGTGAAGTGAAGGACGAAAAATGTGAAGTTCAAGATCAGAAGTCCGAGGTCCAAGACCAATGTGAAGGAAGTGTTGTAATGTATGCATAAGTATGCATGGGATGCATATGTATGCAAGGTGATATGAAGAACATGATTATTCAATTAAGGAATCAATGGATTATCAACAGAGGAAAGTAAAACTACTACAGGAAGTTGTGAAATTCAATATGAGAAGTGTGCAGTTCAAGAACAGGATGAAGTCCAAGATCAATGTGAAGGAAATTGTGAAGATCAATTTGAAAGCAAGAGAGGGTGCTTAGATTCAAGGCCAGAAGTAAAGGTCAAGCAAGCCATGGATATCAGAAGAAATAGTTTGTTTCCAAAAGAAGAAGAAAGTGATCAACTGTTGAGTGTCCCTGAGAACGTTGAGGTGCATCTTAATCTCTCTAAGGAAGAAAAAGTCAGAAGAGACAGTGATGAAAGTGAGGAGTGTTTCTGGAAAAGAATACTTCTGAGATGTGAAGTTATGCATGTGTCCTGTGGGTACATGCGGGAGCATGCATGACATGCATAATGAAGGTTGAGGAAGATTAAAGAATCTTCTAGAAGAACCTTCTAAAGAGCTATAAAGGAAAAAGTAAGTAGCAGTTAGTTAGTGAAAATTACATGCTATACGATGGACAGAGAGTAGTTCTCCAACACCCAGGACTTTGTGTGAAACTTGGATTCAAAAGGACAGGAACACCACTCCCAGGTGCCATTTTGCTTGGGTGCCCTACAAATCATATTCCCTCACCTATCGCAACTAAAGAGACTGTGGTAATTCCATTACCTGGTTATATGCTTTAAGAATCTCATTATCTGGGTTGTTTATCAATGCCAGTAACCGTGCTCTTTTACCAGGCGGAGAAGCAGTAGACAGCCACACTATGTCATTGCCGGAAAGAAGTCGTAATATGGTACAAGAGCCCTTGGGTCAAGCAGTTTGAAAGCTTGTTTGTATCACGCTCCAATGACTGATCTAGCAAAAGCCGGTCTAAGTAGGAAGGAACCTCGTCAGACGAGCTGGACGGAGATTGACCATAAAAAAACTTCTATGCTATCTAATAAGTATCCTGAAAGTGATATAAGGATCTTGCAGAAGTTTTTCTGCGAGCCCTTGTAACAATACCAAGCTCAGTTTTTGTAATGTATGCGTGACGTATGCATAATACGTCATATTTATGCAAGGTGATAAGCATGGAATGTTCCAGAAAAATGAGCTGAAAATAGATAAAAGGAATCATGGTAGATTACCAACAAAGAAAGGCAAATTTACTACAAGGTCTTGGTTGCAGGTGGATTGGAAATTGCCGGTGAGGACGACGACAATTCTGGCCCACAATAGGATATATCGTTTTGTGTTTGACTCACCGTTTGATTCACATTAACCTACCGTTGGCAATACTACACATTCCTGGTCCTCCTAGATATCGTTTATCTACTTTATCGCTACTGATCTGGACACGCCTTGTTGGTCAGCTCTGTATACATACTATATACAGCAGACCCAAGCATCTGTACCTGAAAACTTGATTCCCTTCATTGTAGTAGAAACGTTGAATATTGGTAAGGGGGTATTACGAAAACGTACTCGTGTGCTAACAGCGATTCTTTTGGTCTCAGGACTAAAAACCCTGTAGGCCTTATAGACCGTGCTGCAGCTCACCATGATGCAAGAAAAGAGCTTTGCCACCAAACTATTGGGGTATTTCAAGTGGAGAACGTTGCTTATTCTATAGCGCATAAGAGATACGATAATCCATTCCCCTAGATGGCGTGATGTTAAATGGGAATGCAGCCGTGAGAATTGCTTTCGCGCCAAAAACCTCGCCAACGTCCGACCCGGCTATTAATGCCCACCCGTTTGTCTGGATTGCCCGAATTTTCCTGTCAGCTGTACCTTTTGGTAAGACAAAAATGGGACAGTCAACTGGTGAAGTGTTACTTGCACTAAGGAATCATGACGGGGACTTTTAAACTCGAAGCAGTTGTCGTTCCTTAATGCCTCAACTGTTTATTGCTCGAGGGCAAAATGGGCTTCACAGAAGCCACACTAGAAAGCGCCTGTTCAGCAATCACGAAATGTCTAATAGGAGACAAAAATCATCGGTGGCTCCCACGCACAAAGAGCAAGTTCTGCAACTGTGGAGTAGCTATGAGGTGATCCCGTTAACGGATATACAGTCACGTTGCCATGACTCGGGAGCTCAAAAATAATCTCATAGTGGACTGATTGAGAATCCACCGTATTGCGTGTCTGGTTTCTAACCCACACTGGCAGGCTGAAGATGCGGGAGTTTTCAAATCTCCTAACGAGGCGGTACCTGCAGCACACCAGATTTGGGAAATCTTCCGATGTATCACTCTCGATTTGTCAACTTTGCGTCCATCCTGATACCGGCAAATTTCCTCGTGGCAGAAATACCACCAAAGATTTTCCATTACTTTGCAACAGCTTACAAACTACGCAGCTTTCTACCGCAAAAAAAAAAGGACGTGACCATCTGAGGAGTAATTGTCGTCTTCATGCCTTAGATTTTTTCTGATGGTATCCAATCTCGTCGTAATGACATCCCATTTGCTTTGCGAAAAGGGATCATTTCACTGGCAAACAAAATGGCAAGCAGCTGTATATTTGACTACGTGGGAATCTTGCATTGGCCACTGAGCATTTTCAAGAGTTGTTCGAAAGTGAGATTTCGAGTTACTCGGCCTTGTCAATTCAATACATGAAGAAGGCGGCATGAAGAGCACGGCATCACATTCGGAATACTTTTTTGAAGGTTCATCCAAGACAAAAGGTTTTTCCCAGTGGCGGTCCCTCCAAATAACGAATACACGCTATAGAAAAGCCAACGCGGACCGCAGGTTGGTCCTGATCTTGTGAGGAACAAAAAGATCTATCCTGTCACACGACGCAAATGATACAAGACACTTGATCTCTAAAAAGCATCTAAATCAACTCAGATAAGGATGTGACAGAACAAACGTCACCGATCTGCTAACCACTTTGGTTTTGGAACCAAGTTTGTCAATTCAATCTAGATTCGGAATTGACCACTGCTCCTAGTTTACTTGGTATCTACACGGAGTTGCGCAAGCTGCACGGCAAGTTCTACAAAGAAATCAGCTCCACCATCCATCGGCACCACCTCCGGATCCTGTTCTATGACATCATAAAAGATGCGAGCGACTGTGTGCGGAAGATTTTTCTCAGGTAATTTGAGCACAAAAAAAAATCAAACCTCGAGATACACACAAATCATGTTTCAACTTCTTTGAGTGTATTCATGTACACACCAGTCGGCTACAGTGTATTGATTACCGGCGAGTGGAAAAGCTTCTCTGGACATCAACAACTTGAATGTACATGATTGCATCCCAAATGAAGTCGCCGGGTCATCAAGAGAATTTTCTTGACAGTACCGGCCTATCAGCCTAGTGCTGGACGCCTCGATCCGAGCAGGGATGTTCGCTAGATCAAGATGAGGATGGACGATCTAAAGCAAAAGTCAAACAGATCGTAACATATATATATTCAACTAACAACGACGCGACGTGTGTTCTATTCCCGAACATGCTGAGTCTTCTGCACACCACGATTTACACAGGCACCCTCAGAAACTCTCCGTCCTTTGTTGACCTCCACGACAAGAGTGCCGGGTGATGCAGGACGGGTCTCCTCGGTTTCTCCTTAATTGTAGTCTGTTCCTCTTGGTCGTGAGTTCCCTCCACTTTTTTCACTTTGCCCGCCCGCTTTTTCAGCAGCTTGTTGAGCGTATCCTGTTTTTCCTCCTCGAGCTTCCGTTCGTTGTGGTTCTTTCTCTTACGAGCATTTTCCTGCCTCCTCAGCTGCGACTCTTCTTCCGTTAGTACTCGCCGTTTCGAGCCCCCATCAAGCTCCATAAACGGTTCCGGCGTCTGGCTGTTGGAGTCCAGAAGCCTCGTCCTTTGTCTCTCGGTCAGTCTGCTGCTATAGTCTGCCTCCTTCCGACGGGACTGCTGCTGATTTCTGCGGTTTTTCACAGGAATAATCTCCTCTTCGTCGTCGTCATCGAACGGTTGCCCTTCGTCAGATTCGTCGTTGTACTCATCATCGTTCGGCTGAGCCAACTGTTCGAGTTCCTCGTCCGTATCCAGTTCTTGCTGCTGGTAATCAGACACTTCACTAGACGTCATGGTGGATCGGTGTACGGTTGGACCTCGCAAGCGGTGAATGGTAAGATAGACTGAATATATCCAATGATAGTAAACTATCTGCCAGTGTTACAGCGTTAGTGTTACAGCGTCCAAATGGTAGTCTCTTTGAGAGTTGCCAGAGAGTACTGGAACGGATGATCGAGAAGACGATTCTGCATGAAATGAACAGAAAAGTATTCAAAACTTTCGGAAAAGACGTAGCTTCCAGTTATGTTGAACCTCTTTGTACAAGGAGAATCAACATTCAAAGGTGAATTATTTTCTAACTCCAAGATCAACAGCGATCCACTTAAATGAGACAGAACAAGAAATGCTGTTTCGCTCATATGAAAACGGTTCGCTCATATGGTGATATTGTGGATTACATGACAATATTGTTTGCTTATATGGGGCAGTACTGTTATTCACTTCAGAAGGATGTAATTTTACCATCCTCACACCACATGCAGCGCTTGAAAAGACTGCAGCACGGTTGCAACCATATCTAGCGGAAAACACCATTTCTCGATCAAAAAAGCAATGTCACCATGAAAAAACAAGGCACTGTCACTATGAATACAAGCCAGTTATCATTGTAGTAACTTTTTCTGGCACGTCTAGCCTCAAATTGCGAGGGACTAAAGGATCGATAGGCCACACTTCCGTGGTTTGGATATCTTCCTGCTCTTTCAGATACCTACGTTGGTTTGACTTTTAGAATTAACCTGAGGGAAAACAGCATTGTAATCCATTGACAAGTGTGTATTACTCGGGAAACAAGCAAAGACAGTCACCATTATTGCTCCCCTCATAGGACGTTGATCAGGAAAAAATTATGGACAAGCATCTATTGCGTATCCTATAAAAATGTAGAGGTGATTACCACAGGTTTTTTACTGCCAGTTATTCTCCCCCGCACATTGCCACACGATTCTGATACTTCTGATTGCCATTCCTCCAATACATAATCGTAACCTCGTTAATAATAATGTCTCAATTGATCAGATCCTGCTGAAAATGCTGTTCGAAATTCCGCTGCAGCATATGCTCGTAATCGACAAATTTTTCCTGAGCTACAACGCACTCCAAGCCTGGGCTGCTCTCCATATCCAGAGGGAGCTCCTCTTCCGTTAGGGGCTCGACTCTGTACTGAGGTGGAAGGGGCGGAGAAACGGAAAAAGGTGAGAAATCCAAGGGCGGTACGACAAAACTGGCTGGAGGAGGAGGAGGAGGTGGAGGTGGTGTTGTTCCGACGTTTAGCATCACTGACTGCTTGCCCGTTTTCTTACGCCCGCTTCTCCGGGAAACTCTTTCCATATAGTCTCGTGGAAGATTGGGACACATACCCACTTCGATATGTTTTTCCACCCACACCTCGTTATTGGGGAAACCCATGCCGCACAGAGTGCACCACCCCATGACTCCATTTCGATTTCCAGATTTTACACCTGGAGGGTACCTGAAATGGCGAGATTTCAAATGCGTTTTAAAAGTGTCTCTTCTGGAGAACCCACCAGTGGCATGGCACTTGGACTTGGAGTTTTCGTCATAAAAAGGACATCTGTACGCTTTAGAAGCCGCATGCTTCTTCATGTGACGAGTTAAATAACCGCGAATACGGAAGCTGGCATTACACAGACGGCAGTTAAATTTTTTCGTCACTTCCTTTTTCAATTCGGGCGATTCTACAGAAGAGCCTGAACCGTCTGTTAAAAACGGTGAAAGCTTACTGGAGAGAGTATCGCTGTTTTCCGACTCGCACTCGTCATCGGTGAACTTCCACTCGATCTCCCCTTTGTAGTTTTTAAAAGGAACGAGCTTTGCATCCAGCCCAGAAGAGCACAACTGTGCGTTGATCGGTGTGAGGTCGTTTTGAGCTGAACTTTTCGGGAACAGGGGTTTTCCCCGCCTTGGAAGAAGGCCTTCTAGAAGGCTCGCTAGCCAAAGCCATAAAAAATGAAGTATAGTGGCAATCTTGGTGGTCATCTCGGTAGTGGTTCGGTAATCTGTCGTTTTTCATCGTGTCAATAAGGCTCGGCTAATGGACCCGAATAATGCGGGGCAAAACATGCAATTATTAGAAAAAAGGGCAACTTCTGTAACTAGTGATCTGATCCGGACTATTCTTCTGGGTTAGAGGTGAATTATGGTTTGTTCCGATGTTTTACTTTAATTCGAGGTGCATACAGACGCAGAAGACTGGTACAAACGTTTCTTGGAACAGCTGTCAAGATTCGCGATTCAAAGCTCGATCTTCTTTGGTGACGGCTCATTTTTTCGTTGCTTAAAGTTTTCAGTGTTTATTCATCAACCCTATATCTACGACTCCACGTTATCCAGAAGAATATCCTCTGCAGGTCTCGGCTGTTGTGAAAATCGATAGTAATTATACCACGCGATATCGCAGATTGTTATAATGAGCCCGGCTCCGTTCAAAAGAGATAGAGTATCGCCAAAGACGAGCCACCCGACGAAAATCGTGAGCAACTCTTTAAAAATGCCCGCTACTGAAAGCGTGAGCAGAGCCGAGTGTGACAAGAGAACAAACTCACTCAGTGTCATGCAAAATGCCAAAATCCCAGGGATAACCAATAACCCCAATGAGGGGATCACACCTTTTAATTCCCATACAGGGCTCGAAACAAAATTACCAAAACCTTCCACTAACTGGCCGGCAACACACAATGCGAAAAACATCGCAGGCGATAGATAAAATATCGTCAGTATTGGGTTCCGAGTATGGGGGTTTTCCTTGAGCAGCAATTGGGTGAGAGCCCATCTGAGCCCAGACATGCATGATGACGACAAGACGAGGACTGATCCTGCAAAGCTAAAAGTGTTATTCTCCCCATAGATCAGCAACACTATCCCACCTGTCATTATGAGCACAATGCTCAAAATTCTCATATTAAACGCTTCCAACCTGAATAAAACTCCGAAAAAGAGAACAAACATCAGAGAAGAAGATTTAAGCATTGTGTAGAAAGAAAGTGTAACAAATCGCAGAGACGTGTTGGCCAGTCCAACGTCGCTCGCAGATGCAATAGAACATGGAACAATCTGCACCGCATAGTCTCGCAGCGTCATGGTATGACGTGCGCCATAGTAACTCAATCGGAACCGTGGGAAAACCCACAGACAAAACCCACTAAGAAGAAAAAGTACAATTTGATGTATTCCTGTTATTATTACAGGGAAGCGAAAGTCCAAGTTGGGACCGAACATCCACTTGTTGTACAGAGAAATGGTCAGCGAGAAAACATACCAACAAAGAATCGACCCTGCAATAATTGGGTACTTTTTCGTTGGTTTTTTCTCGCTAATAGCAGAATTTAATGAGACAGAACTGTCATTATTGGGGTTCCTATCTCTGATCATCTGCATCCAGACACCATACTCACCTGGAACACTCGCAGTGTTCTAGAACATCGGGGTGCATGAATTCTCACTCTGCTGTATTGCTACATCTCCTCCTGAGACGTCAAGAGTCATCCGTATTTGTCATTATTATGGCAAGCCTTTCTGAGATGCGGTGAAAACTTGAGACGGAAATCGTTTCTCTGTTACTCCAAAGTGGTTACCGGTGAGTATATCTGTTTCGTAACATCGATGTGAGATTGGCGAAAAGTATCCAACTTGCTGTGTATTCTAATTTGCTCAACTCACGCCCTCAAAAGCCTAGTATGATAATAGAGAAAGCATGTTTCCAGAGTGTCAGGTTTGAACGGTTTCGATCTTAAAGGGCGAGTATTGTTTTGCAATTCTGGAAAACGACCGGGTGTACAGAGTATTGGTTTCCTATTCGTTGTTTGTCAATCAGACCACCTCGAGATTTACAAGAACTATGAGTCAAACGGTTGGTGCTGCCTGCCATGTTTCGAGGTATGTCACGACAGGTGGGCCGTACGAAAAATCATAGTTAAAGATCGCTCACGGTAGTGTAGGTAACCTGGCTTTAGCTTCGAGGGACAACGTTTTGCCGCCTCTGAACCTGGTAACTATCCTCGTTTGACTCCCCAGGATCTGGTGCTGTTATTCAGTGATATCATTTGACTGGGTGGGTCCTTGGGTCCTTGAGGGTAGAACAGGTCTGGTTTTAGCGAGTGCTATGTCAACCATTATGACCTGCTTATTATGGTCGTCAACAGTAATAGCCGTTCATGATGAAAAAACTTTCGAAAATCTCTGTGATGCGAGAAACAGCTTCAACTGCGTATTTCGCGCTCATAGCTTTTTCTCTTTCCAGGTAAGAATACATGGTTTTTGGGGTAACTGACTAATTACATCAACCTGATGCTGCTACTTAATTTGACCCTTTTGACTCCCTTCAAATTACTCCTGCAAGAGTAGACATAACCATCGGATTTTCAAGTTAAACTCCACGATTACCTGGACAGGGGTATAATCATTAGAAAACACAGAACATGTGAGATCATCTGTCGGGTACGTTTGGCAAGCTTTTCTTCTTGGCTCCCGCAAGAACTCACATATTTGGACCTTCTCCTATGGCTGAGGGATAGTGAAACTCTCATGCATACTGAATGAAAAGCAGAGTTGTAGATCAAATAGAGTATCCATAAATGGTCAAAGTCGTGGTCTGAGCTCCGTGTCGTAATGTATCAAGAACAATCGATAGAAATTATACTACATAATACCATTGATAAGTTTTGGGAAGGCGCCGTCTGATTATGCCAGTACGGATCTTGATGTATGCCCTCTAGCGGAATAGTCAAGGCCAAATATTATGAGCCACACTGACCATCATCCACTGCAGTTTTGCATGTCCAAACTCCGATGACAACCCACCAAACGCTTTCCTGTCTGCTGAGCTTTTCGGCCAACCCAACAGTGAATTTTAACATTCTCTTACAAAAAAATACATTTCAAGTGCTGGACGTTTTCTATGACAGTAGATCCCGATAATGTTTCTCTTAGATCACGCTCCCAAAACCTAGTTCTTTGACAGTTACATCAATGGACAGCAACGATAATAATCCGAATTACGTCACTTTACTGATCAGCCTAAAAGAAATCACACGTTGCGCGTTTCATGTTCAGACTGAATGTGGTCTTTTGAAATCTAGAGTATAACAAAGCGAAAAAAGAAACGACTCTGAGGGTTACAACCAGGAGACCATCAAAAAGGCGTAAATCTATGTTAATGAGTTTTTCTACATTCTTCTTCGACGGACGTTTTAAAATTTCCAGGTGATTGACCTCGTAAAACTTCCATCGGCGTTTGAGCTCTGCGAGCCGAGAAGGTTGATCCGAAATGATGTGCAGGCACATGCACGTGCATGCGGTAATATGCACGAAAATCATACGATTTTATCAGAATAAGACGGAGGGATTTCCAGAGCGCACATTTGTCTTCCACATGAGTGGTCCATTCGATGATTATGATACTGTACTGAACCAGCTTTTCCAAGATGGTTCCAAGTACAATAATGATGACTATCTTTTCAAATACTACCAGGCCCCGGAGCATAGGACTCACAATGACCTCGTTTCTCCCTCTTATTCGAGTGGGTCTTCTCCTGAGGCTACGCTGCTGAATAACATGGATTTTTACCAGGAAATGCCCGAGTTAACGCACACCTCGAGCGAGAGTACCACGTCCCCTTCGAGTATAGGAGAGGCTCCGAAAGAGGTAAAGTACCAGGGGAAAAAGGTTAAATCGAGCCACAATCTGATCGAGAAGAAGTATCGCACCAACATAAATAGCAAGATTATCGAGCTGAGGAATTGCGTGCCGTCGTTGAGGATTCTCGTCTCCAAATCACACCACCACCACACGAGTTCGTCGTCCAAGGACGAGATCTTTGACGACGATTACGAGGGGAACGGTTATACCGATGACGAATCGAGGCTGGATGGCTTGAAGCCAGCTAGGAAACTCAACAAGGCCACTATTCTGTCCAAGGCTTCTGAATACATTAAGCACCTCGAGGCGAAAAATGAATTGCTGATGAAGGAAAACAGAAGGCTAAAGGCGTGCCAGGCGTACCCGCGTGATCAGTCATCGTCTCTTGCAAGCAAAATGATGTTTGGAGGACTGGGTGCGCTTGTTGGGGCGTCTTCGCTGGACAATTTTGAGGGAAATGAGAGGTCGCTTTTCGCACTGCCAGTCTTTTCTTTTCAACGCGACAATGTTTTGCAGTCGTTTATCGGTTTGGTCAAAGTTGTTCTCATAGTTCTTTTTGTATTCTCCTTCCTCAAAGATCTCGGAAAGGAGAAAACGAGGTCCAGCGTCTCTCAGTTTGTGAAAAACCCAAAGCAGTTTGTCAGAAATACGCTGGTAGTTACGGAAAAGCAGCTGAACAATGCCGGGGGATCGAGAAAGGACCTTCTTACTACTTCGGCCAAGGCTTTACTCTTTTCATCCCTCACCACAGAAAGACTAATGCTGATCGCTGTTCACATGGCTCTAGTGGCGAGGAAGTCATCAGGAGCGCTGAGGGCGGTGTTTGCCAAATTGGGGGAGTTTTACTGGACTAAATGTCAGAATGCCCACGTGCAAAACGAAACGTTTTCTGCCCTTTTGACACATGATTTTTCCGACGTGTACAAAATGATTCCTTCCGTATGTACAGAGAGTCTTCTCGAAGGATTGTGCAAGCAGCTTGCAGATGCGCATCTCGTGGATGCTTTGCGTCTCGCTCTTGGAAACGATTCCAAGATGCACGAGTCGTTGGGCAAATCTGCTAGATTGTGCGTACCCAACACCCCGGACCACATTAGATGCTCGGTGATGAAGTCGCTCTACGACCCGTCGTTTCTCGATGCAGCGCTCAAGGAGATGCAGTCCAAGCGCATCAGAAACGAAAACGTGATATTTATGGCACGGTGCTCTATCCTGGAGAAGCTTCTCTCTGAGGGGAAAATTGAAGAAGTGGAGTCCAGGCTCAAAGATCTATCTGTTCCTAACTTGGACTCTGTATCAGGGCTTGACCTCATCGGGTTTGTTGCCCTGTTGCACCTCATCGATGCGCTGCCGAAAGAGGTTCTTTACAAGGAAGATGACGAACCACTGAAAGAATCGCTGTTAGAGGTTCTGGGAAATCTGAGGATATACGCTGGGCGCACCGACGGTGTTATCGAGGTGGAAAAAAGGAACGAGATTTCGGAAAGGTTGGTTTCTATGATGGAGAGAGTTGATAGTTTGTGATATTTATTTGAATTAAAATGGAATTTTGCTTGAGATACAGAAGGTTTTTCCATATAAATCGAGCTCGACTCGAACACGCCGAGGTGTAAGGATACGTATCAAGATGTACAACCAATTCTCCAATCAGCAGCAATACGGAGGGTATAACGGGTTGTACGGCCAACCGACTGGGTTCCAACAGGGAATGCAGACTGGTTTTCCTCAGCAGGGTCAACAGTCTGCATTCCTGCAGCAACCTCAAACCGGATTCCAGTCTTTTGCGCCTCAACAGACCGGATTTCCCGCACAGTCGTTCCAACAACAGCAAACCGGGTTTCCTACTCAGGGATTCCAACCGCCGCAAACTGGGTTCTCGAACCAGCCTTTCCAGCCCCAACAAACCGGCTTCCCCGGTCAGGCACTTCCGCAGAGCGGTTTCCGGTCTGTTCCTCAGCAACACGAGAACACCAAACTGAAAATCCCTGCCATTCGCCTGTCATTCATCTCGTCAGAAGATCAAGAGCGGTTTGAGCACCTTTTTAGACTGTCAGTGCCGGAGGGGGAAAATGCACTGGATGGAGACGTTGCGAAGCAGATTCTCATGCGCTCAAACTTGCCTGTTTCCGCTTTGGGACAAATCTGGGATCTATCCGATACAACCAGGTCAGGAAAGCTGCTTTTCCCTGAGTTTGCACTGGCTTTGCATCTGTGCAACGTTGCCATTCGCGGAGAAAACCTCCCCTTTGAGCTGCCAATGAAGCTGAAGAACGAGGTGAGTTCTTTTGTCGATGTCATTAGCTTTGGTGTTGGCGAAGAGGAGCCGTATCAGCCGCCGCCGCTTTTGGCTCAGGCAACTGGTGTTGTTCAGCCTGTTCAGCCTCAGAAAACGGGAAGTTTGGTTCCAGTTCCACCTCAAAGGACTGGATTGCTCTCTCAGCAGACGGGATTCCCCCAACAGACTGGAATGCCGCAGCGTACTGGATTGGGACCTCAGCAGACGGGATTCCCCCAACAGACTGGATTGGGACCTCAGCAGACGGGATTCCCCCAACAGACTGGATTGATGCCTCAGCAGACTGGATTGATGCCTCAACAGACGGGAATGCCCCAACAGACTGGATTGATGCCTCAGCAGACGGGATTCCCCCAACAGACTGGAATGCCTCAGCGTACTGGATTGGGACCTCAACAGACGGGAATGCCCCAGCAGACTGGATTGATGCCTCAGCGTACTGGACTGGTGCCTCAACAGACTGGAATAATGCCCCAGCAGACCGGATTGATGCCTCAGCGTACTGGACTGGTGCCCCAACAGACTGGATTAATGCCACAGCAGACTGGATTAATGCCTCAGCGTACTGGACTGGTGCCTCAACAAACGGGATTGCTGCCCCAACAGACTGGTTTCCTCACGGCGATGCCAACTGGAAAACCAGGTCAATGGGGTTTTGTATCCATGCCCACAGGAGGTCTCCCAGGCCTGGAAAAGATGACATCTCAATTCATGCCTAATGGAAATGGTGCACAAAACTTTCAATCTCACTTCTCTTCCGCTACTGAAGTTCCCTGGGCTATCACGAAGGATGAGAAACTCATCTACGACAACATTTTTAAACAGTGGGACAAAAAGAGGCACGGTTACATCGAAGGCTCTGTGGCTACTGAGATCTTTGGGAAATCTGGTCTCTCGAGGCCGGATTTGGAAAAAATCTGGACCCTTGCTGATTTGAGTAACCGTGGCAAACTCAACAAGGATGAGTTTTCCGTGGCGATGCACTTGATCTACAGAAGACTTCATGGATCGGAGATTCCACTCTCCCTACCACCTGAACTCGTGCCTCCATCGTCAAAAATGCTAAAAGAATCAATGGATACTCTCAAAGGGTCATTAAAGAGCCCCAATAAGGGATCACAGCCTTCGAACAAGGTTTCCAAGTTTAAAAACGACGATGACGAAGTCGGATACATCAGTAGCGCAAGACACAGAAAAGTCAAAACTACGGAAACATCGTCTGTAGAACAGCTTAAAAAACTCGTTCATGAGAAGGAGATTCTTCTTGATGCGATAGACGTGGAAGACGAGGCCGCTTTCCTCTCGCAGAAAGCGGAAAACGACATAGAGACACTGAAGAGTCAAATCAAATCAGTTCAAAACAAGTTGAACGAGCTAAAGACAACGGACAACTTTTCTGAGAGACAACGTCTTTCCGATCATTTTGAAGCGATGGTGAACCGGGTTCCTCATTTGATTTCAGATATTTCGGAGATTGATTTGCAAATCAGGGATGCCAAAATTGAGCTTTTCCGTCGTGAAGCTGAAAAGAGTAACCCTTCTGGAGTGGAAATTCAAGGTACTGGTCCTAACGGATTGGTTACCGAATCGGATCGCAGATTGGCAAAGAGCCGTGTCAAACTTCAAGCTCGTATGGCCTCCTTGACTGGAAAGCCTGCGCCTAGTATTGCTGCATACGAAGAGAATGAGGCGCTCATTAACCAAGAGGTAAAGTCGCTCAATGCAACTGTTGAACACAATAAGGAGATTATCAATGATATTGCGTCATCGATCAAGGAACTGGATTCTAGTGTTGCGGCAAAGTTAAACGTTGGGCCTGCTCGCGTTGTCGGGTTTGAAAAATGGGAAAAGGGTGAAGGTGTAAGTGAGAATGTTGCCAGGTTTATTAAGCTGTTGAATGATTCAAAGCCTGTTCGTAAAAGCTCCATTTCTTCGAACAAGCCAATGGCTTCAAGAGGAGAGACTCGAGTGGATTCGCCAAGAAGCGAAGATCGCGCGCAGTATATTAAAGAGCAAGCTGAAAAGAGAATGAATGAGAGACTGGCAAAGCTGGGGATTGTCAGAAAGAAGAGAGGTGGGTCATTATCTGCACCGCAACCTCAACCGGAGATTCAAGCAACGACTGATAACGTGCACTCGCAACAGAAAGTTGAACCCAAAGTTGAGCAAGTTGAGAATGTTGAGAAGGTGGATGCTGAGAAGGTGGATGCTGAGAAGGTGGATGCTGAGAAGGTGGATGCTGAGAAGGTGGATGCTGAGAAGGTGAAGGCTGAGGCTGGACAAAACGCCGCGAAAATTGAACCCCCGGTAGTTGAGAGCGAATCAGATTCTGAAGACGAGGAACTTGCTAAATTACTGGAAGAGAAAGCGCGTTTAGAGAATAAGGAGAAACAAAGGAAGGCTAGAAAACAGGAGCGTGAAGCGCGTCTGGCGAAATTGAGACAGGAGATGGATCAAATGAGAAGGCGTCAGGAAGAGGAAAGTGAGGAAGAACAAGAACCTCCTTTAGTTGCACCAGCTGTTGCAGCTACACAGGGTGAGCCGGCACCGCCTGCGGTCAGCGCACCAAAAACTCCTGCACCACCTGCAGTAGAGACACCCCGTGTTCCTGTACCTGCACCCGAAGTAGAGACTCCCCCGGATGCTGCACCTCCTGCTCCTCCTTCAGTGGAGACACCCCCGGTTCCTGCACCTGCGCGCGATGTACGCCCGGCTGTGTCCTCCACACTGCCCACTTCAGAGCAAAGCTTTGCCCAACCTGCTCCACAGCCACCGTCACTGCCATCTACTACTTCATCACAAGGAAACCACGCAAATAATCCCTTCACTAAACCCCAGCCACCTAGAACAGATTCGACCAACCCTTTTTTCAAAAAGGATGCCAAACCGGAATCTGACGATGACTGGGGCGCCTCAGACAGCGAGGAATCTAGCGATGATGAACCAATCAGAAATGGCGGTGCTGCCCACCTCGCCAATTTATTGTTTCAGGGCATGGGAGCCCCAAAGACGAGTTCTCAGAGTAGCGTAGCAACCCCAACTAGCGAGGCTGCACAACCTGAAACTGCGCCATCTTTGCCATCTGTTCCTCCTGCTCCTCCTGCTCCTCCTGCGCCTCCTGCTCCTCCTGTGCCCTCTGTGCCCTCTGCTCCTCCTGCGCCACCAGCACCCCCTCTGGGCGGTGCTCCACCTCCACCACTGCCACCGGTACCCGCGCCTGCCGCCACGGGTGTACCGCCACCTGCTCCTCCTGCAGGAGGAGATATTAGTGCGCTTCTCGGTCAAATTAACAGCGGAAAGACTCTCCGCAAGGTTGATGATTCTGAAAAGAAAATTTCCGATGGTGCAGTTGTTGGCCGTGTATTGAACTGACGCAAAAGACAGAGTGAACCTATGGATTAACTTGATATTTACTAGAAATGG
Organism: Citeromyces siamensis; assembly: GCA_003706365.1. Lineage (NCBI taxonomy): Eukaryota > Fungi > Ascomycota > Pichiomycetes > Pichiales > Pichiaceae > Citeromyces > Citeromyces siamensis. The sequence continues at coordinate 16,007 of PPLB01006239.1, forward strand.
TAATATACTATAACCTCCACCCATTCCCTCCACATTTTGTTTCAAAGGGAATGAAATAAACACGATTTCAACTCTAAACAATGAGTGATGTTTGCTACTTTAAAAATCATCCGATTATTCAGTGCAGAATTCTCCTAGAAGTTGTGCTCGTACATTATAGTGGGTCAAAATGCTGGAACGTTTATTATGCTATCACAGCTCACCTAGAAGTTTCGAAGGCTTTTTTCTTTTTTTATTTTTTTCTGATACAAAAACTTGGTGAGGAGTATAAATAATCTATAGAATAAAAATGAAGTTTTCTCCAGTAAAACATTCCCCAAGATGTTTGTTGCGCTTTTCTCATTGTTCCATTACTCGCAAAACAGAAAGTCACCCATTAGTTTCCTAAATCATCGAGTCTTCATAAGCAGATATCTCCTTCTGAAATTTGCGTTCTCATTAAATACTTTTCAACTACGCATGGGCAAAGTACCACACACCTTTTACAGCACAAGATGAAAAATGGGCAGACTGTATGTTCGTATATTGACAAGATACCATCAATGCAACGCATATCAGAACTGAATAAACCGTTGGCTCATCGTGGAAGAATCCCCCTTCAAACCGGCATTCTTCTCTCCTGTCGATTTGTCGTTTTCAAACTTGTTCTTTACCGACTTGTGCAGATGGCTCAGGTAATCTCCAAAAGACCACGTCCTCTCTTTATCGGTATCCTCAACCATGTATTCGAGAAACTCTGCTTCTGCAGCATCAAGCTTGAACCGCGCAAGTTCCACGGGTATAAAGTCTTTGTTAAGGTAGTGGCGGGCGAAATAGGTCAATATACCGTTAACCTGGCGTGATATGTGGGTGTCCAGCTGTGGGAGCATGGATAAATCGGGTGCAAGCTGCGAAACGTGGTCACAACCAAACAGATCCTGCACCAACATCGGGTTGACTTGATCGTGAATCCATATCATTGCTTTTTCTCCATTGAAAAGAAGGTAACACCCTCCAAAGGAAAGGTTAGCACTGCTGAGGGGCACACTTGGGGGCATGTTGAAATACGAGCCATCGAATATAGCCTCATCTTCCGCTATATCATGCACCGCGATCATGACGGGGTAGAGGTAGACCGAGATGAGTTTTTCGTTAAACGAAAACAGCTTGTTGACCGAGTGGACACGAAAATCCATGTTTCTGAACCCTTTCAAACGGAGGCCGTGGCATTTCTGCAAAGAGAGCACGAAAAACGCCAACGTGTTCAAACCAGCTGGGAATACCAGCTGGGTAGGAGCATTGTTTGCCAGTTTCTTGTATTGGGTGAGTACTTTCACCAGTTGCGTATTCAATTTGTTTCTCAATACGGAAAGAGAAGCATCGGGGAGAGCGGTGAGAGCTTGTTTTATCCATAGGTTGAGGATTGTATCTTGATCAGCGAACCCGAAAACATCGATTGCACGCTCTGAGACGGCCACGATGTTGTTTATAACTCTCACTTTGCGCACACCGTCTCTGGATGTGAAGAGCACGGCAGCCTGGAAATGACAGTCTCGTTTAGTGGAGAGTTCTCCATCGTATTTGAAAGTGCACCAGACGGATTGGTCCTTGTTGATTACCGGGATGACCGGCTCTGAAGGTTTGTTGGACGTGATGAAAGGGCCGTAGTACTTGTCCACCTGAAGCCCTGATGAGCAGCGGATCTTGAGGAGTGCCTGGTAGGCCTGGAGCCCTTGTATGGACTTTGTAATATCCGACACAAGTGCCATTTCGTGTTTTTCCAGGGAAAATGACGGGTAGTAGTAGACGAATCCGCCTGTGGACAGAGGGATCGTACTGCAGTTGGCGAGGTCGACAGACGCAGTAGAGGCCACAAACAAGTCCAATCCGATAAAGTGGTCAGAAAAGGATTTCGCGAGATTGGTAAAATAAGTCGAATCATGTGATAGCGCCTCTTTATCTTTGGCGACAGAGACAGATTGGTTAAGGCCTTTCACGTAGAGAGCACCAGGACCCCAAGACGGGAGGTTGCTCAATACAGAGATCACTTTCCCTCCGTTTGGCAACGCCATTTGAGCCATCTTCATGGCTGCACCAAAACACGGCTCAGCTGGTGTTCCTATGGTAGCTGTAAGAGATTCCAGGTAATACAGTGTTGTTTCAATCACGTTTCTGCTTTGTATCGGGTCTACGAAAACGCATTCTTCCGAGATTGGAATGAACGGGTCTTCCAAATCTGTCACTGTAGAGATGGTGGCATGTTCAAGCGATTCATCGAGGTTGAAAAAATGGCATTTTGAGTCGAACGCCATGATTCCGATTTTGGAACCCCTCGGTAAAACTTTTTCAGACGAGCATATCGAGCGTATCGCTTCACTTACCGATCTGTTCAACTCATTCTTTACAGAATTCAACGAAATATCCACTACAAACAGAAGTCGAGGAGGACATACTTCTATTCCTTCCGGGTTGTAACTCTCGGGCACCAGATAGTCTACTACTCCGCTGCTTAGCTCCGGCCTCAGGTGATAGTCTACCCTCGTGCCTGAAACATCAAGTGGAGCCACGTACTCTGGAGGGCACGCGAATGCGAAATGGCATATATTGCACACAATCTTGTAGTCTGCCGTGTGCTGCATGCCTGGGTTGATATAAGTACGGCACCTCAAACAGCGTGGAGGACCTCCCATGTTCAAAAGATCGACCGTTGGAACGTGGCTGTCATCCTCGGGGAAAGATGTCAGCGACAGCCCAATAGGAAGTTCGCACGAGGCGTGAAGAGCGTTATTTACAGGAGCATTGTACATCGAGAGTCTCATAAACAGCGGAGAGCAGTTTGTTTCGTTCACAATTTTGTACTGCGTTCCTGCCAGTGGTGGACACGTGTTTTTGAATGTGTGGAACTCGTTTTGTGCCCATTCTACGCTGGCATCGTGTCTTTCTTGAACCACGGAAAGTGGCCTTGGAGCCTGTGGTATGGAGGTTGTCGACGGGTTCTGGGACAAGGATGGAGTTAAAAGATCCGAGTGAAACGCGTGACGCGTTTTCTTCTTGTTTAAAGAGAGTTGAGACACGTTTTCAGACAGGTTTGCGAGATCTGACATGTGGAGGGTCCTGCGGGTGTACGGGTGCCACCTTGACGAAAGTTGGAAATTCACTCTTACAACAAACGCGAGGACATTAGTGTAGGATAAATGCGGCTGAAACTTTTTGAATGGATGAAATAATTGGATGAGGTGGGACGCAGTTTTTGGTGGACTTTACGTACTCGGGACTCGAAGTCGAGTTCTTTAGTGGCGAACTGTGTGATGATTCACCAACAGGATTTGTCATAGGCGGCCTTGTTGACAATGCTTTCCCCGAAAACCACTATAATGTTGAGATGTCAAGTTATGTTGGTTATGCAGAATCATGCGGAACATGCACGACTATGTATGATGGAAGGTTGAAGAAGATGGATTTTTCTAACATACTAGAGAAAGTGAATAATGGTAAAATATGGACTTTTAGCCCCATTCAAGTTGGTCAACACACTAAATATGTACCCAGAAGGCTAAAAATGAAGTAGAATTATCAAATGAGGTAGTGAGTAAAACCCGGACTGTCGTGGGGTCATTTTCAGAGTCCCCTTTAAGAAAGAGGTTAGGGTGTTCGATGGTGCCCATCATTTGACGTGGCATAAAAAAGTTTTAGATTGGTGAAACAAGTATCGATTTTTTGGAAAATTCAATGCCGGTTAAATGGAATGTTCCATTAATCAAACAAGGGAAAGAGGAAAATCAACTTTTTGTAGGTTCGAGGAGGTGTTCAGTATAGGATAAAGTGGCCAAAGTGGTGAAAAGCTGGTACTCGGTGAAAATGGTGCATTTCGTCTTGTTACAAGAGAGATAGTAACAAAAAATAAGTGGTGATCAGTTGTTACCAAAAGGTGAAAGGGACAAGTTTTGTTACAGAGAGATCTGGAAGCATGAGATAAAGAAGTGTAAGAAGACAAATGGCGCGACCTTCTGACACGCATGTAAATGTGCCATCAAAAGAGTATGAATCAGGCATAGCTTCGGCTGACGTGATTAACTAAAGCAAGTGTGTCTCTCGTAAAGAAAATTGGTGTGGCCCTGGAAGATATAAGGGTGTGAAAATCAATTTAGTGAGAAAATCTGGACTCATCTCCATTTAAAGAAAATTCTCAAAACCGAATTGAAGCAAAGAAGGGTTAGAAAACACAAAAGGCTGAGAATGTTCCCAAACCCATAGCCGAAAGTGAATGTCAAACAACGAAAAATGATGAAGCAATAAAGTGTTTCTCAAAGATAAAGAGAGCAATCGAGCATTGATTCTCCCTCGTGAGGATTTTGACGTTATGCGCAAGTATGCATGAACATGCATCACTTGCATGATGGAAGGTTGAGGAAGATCAAGAAATACCTTCTAGAAGACTACTAAAAAGAAAAA
>PPLB01006240.1:0-10796 GCA_003706365.1 Citeromyces siamensis
GATACTACTCGTTACTGGATTACCTCAAAAGTAACTATTCATGTGCCAAATGGTGAATTTTCCTAGTGTGATATTTTTCTAGAGGGCATTCGAAAGAGATCTCTTCCAGTATACGGTATTGGCTAGGTCCTAGGAGAGAGCAACGTACAATTAGATCAATCACCTTATGAACCTCGCGTCCAAAAGAATTATTCGGCATTGGATCTCCTGCTAACAAATTTCAGTTTCAAGCGTCATCACAACAACCTTGTAAGATTAGAACGTACAACATCACCTCCATGCTCATGTTCAAATAGATACAGATAATGGTACTAAATATAGGTGTATGAGAAACCATTGATATTAATGTAACAAATTAAACTCTTTGTCTGACTTTGGCTTCTTTTTACTCGAGGGTATATCTTAGGCAGCCATTCATAATTTGCAGTTGCCAAAGTCAGTCTGTAGAAATACTGTTGATGAGTGAGTACCCATACCGATTATTGGATGTTTTACCTTGAAATATCCTGACTCTCTGAAATGAATGTGCACATGCGGTCTGTTGAAACTCGATGGACTGTGCAACAGCTATTCTATAGGATGAGCTTTTTTACTGAGAATGCCATTCCTTCCAGGGCTCTAATCTATGGTTCCATCTTCAAGCTAAAATTATAGTGACATTATAATATACTTCTTGTTTTCCAGCTATTTTTTCATGCCTCAGGAATAGAAAACAGATAAGAATTTGGTTGAAAATGACACTTTATAACCGAGTATCATCATTTCGCTTGTTGTATTCAGTTAACATCAAAATCATTATCCTCTATAACCTTTCTTTTTTTTTTTTATTTTCCAGTGGTTCAAACAACTGTGTATGTAAAGGTGTAATTCTGGATATATTTGATGATCTCTTGTATCATCATGAAAGTATAACTGTTTTACAAAGCATATGACTAGAATTTTTTTTAGTCGGATACTTCACTGTAATGATGCTCTTAATCAAGCTGTTGCAAATGTTCTCATGGTGAACGAATATCGCCTAACATTTTTTCCCGATAATAATCCTGAAAAATCCTTGTAACAATAAACAAATGGCGTTGGTCATCTCATCGGGAGAACCTTACAGCGAATGGTTTGGCATTATGATAACGCAATAAAGGTCTGATTGCTAAATACATAGGTGAAGTCGAATGACAAATGTAGAGATAATATACAGATAGACAGGAGTAATGTTTCTCGAAAAAAAATCAGCGACCTCTCAATGGCGAACAAGTGTGTAGTCTTTATTTGACAATGAACAACCTGCTGTTGATTTAAATTGAAATCTGGAACCTCTATGAACTCGACTTCTGTTACTTCATACTGAAAAGATTATTTAACTACAGAAATGCATCGCGGAGCCTCAAGAGAATACCTTCCACCCGGACACCACTGTTGCCACCATGCCTTCAATCACGACTAACGAAACGTCCATCTTGTCAACAACGGTAACGGTTGCCCCTTTGGTGCTTTTATCTGTTGTCGATCACTATGAACGTATATTCAATGTGAATTCTTCGTCGGAGACGTCGCCTAATAAGCGGGTTGTTGGCGTAATTTTAGGAGACAATACTTCTAAAGAGATCAGAGTGACCAATTCGTTTGCCATACCTTTTGAAGAAGACGAGAAGAACCCTGATATTTGGTTTTTGGACCACAATTTTATCGAATCGATGATGGGGATGTTTAAGAAGATCAATGCCAAGGAAAAACTGATTGGGTGGTATCACAGCGGGCCGAAGCTCAAGTCGTCAGATCTGCAAATCAACGAACTATTCAGGAAATTTACCCCCAATCCGCTTCTGCTCATTGTAGACGTCAAGTCTAATGATATCATAGATATTCCAACTGATTCGTATCTCGCTATTGAGGAGATCAAAGATGATGGGTCGAGCTCGGAAAAGACTTTTGTGCACATCCAATCTGTGATAAGAGCAGAAGAGGCCGAAGAAATTGGTGTAGAACATCTTCTAAGGGATATAAGGGACCAGGCATGTGGCAACCTCACGTTACGTCTCACCAACAATTTCAAGTCTCTCAAATCTCTTGGAGAGCGACTCAACAATATAATAAAATATCTGGACAAGATCACTGCTAACGAGTTGCCGATAAATAACACCATTTTGGCAAAATTGCAAGAGATCTTCAATTACCTGCCTAATATGAGTAACATTGCTGGGGCAGATAGCAGTGCCATTGCTTCGAAAGGTAATCATCTCGCAGCTGCGTTTAATGTCAAGACAAACGATGAACTGATGATGGTTTATGTCGGGTCGCTCATCAGGTCCATTATATCATTTCACGACTTGATTGAAAACAAGATCGAGGACAAAAAGGAACCCGACGAAGAAAGTGACAAGAAGATTGAGGAGAAAGAGACTGAAAAGAAGGATGAGAAAACTGAAGGTGCTTAGAGTGTATACTGACTGTGCCCAAGAGCAAGGCATTCAATACAGTGTAGCAATTATCAGAAGTTCTAGGGATGTCTTCCCCATTGCAGCTTTCTTAAGAAAGCAGACTCATGACACAAAAGTCGAAACTCGCTTGCAGATTCGGATAAGCATCCCTAGCCATGTTACTATTTGGAGGGAATTGTTTCGTCTAATTATTCCGATGCTCAAAATTCTAGCTCCTCGTATAGTTATTGTTGCTTTTCCATTATCCAATAAACAAACTGTATGAAAGCATTTTGCTTGTTTTAGCTAATATCGTTATCTTATAACATTGTGGAAAAATGCATTACAAAGACTGAACAGATCGAATATCCACAGAAATGAGATTGTAACATGAAGTGTTCAAAAAGAGGCGACAACCTGATGTTTTCGTCTTTTACTTAACTTTCCTTGTTCTAACAGTTATTCGACATTCCTATTTCTAAAACCCCAAGAAAAATATAGTACATCGTATTTATGTTCGCACTTGAATCTGCCTCTCCTGGAAAGCGTGAGTGCTGCACTGTCTTTAGTCATTTTTGCCTATCACTACTAAACTGTGATAGTCGCGTCATGTGATTTCTGTTCCTGAATATTATCGAAGCATTATATTCGCCATAAATACAACAAATACAAATCATTTTTTAAGCATGGTAAACCTTTTAATTATAGTGAAACTGGAAAGGCTAAAAACGTCGTGTACCACCCAGTAGAGAATGGTTATCGTTGATCGGATATGGCTGATTAACAAACCATTTCAAAGCAATAGGCTGTTCAGTCGAGCTAAAGTTCACGGTTTCTACTCGGCAAATAACATTCTACTTCGAAGTTTTGAGAAAAATACCCGGTTTGGCAGTGAAGCCAGCCATCCACAGCGTAGCGAAGCCATATTGGAAAAAGTGGCCAAAACCACGCTCACGTGTCAATCAAAACCATTGACGGATCATATACCATTTGAGGTAAAGACGAAAGACAAGAAAGATAGTAAAAAATCACCGAGGAAACAACTAGATGCATATCTCGCATTAACAAAACCGAAACTCACAGTGCTGGTGATGCTCTCGTCAATATGTTCGTATGCATTATCCCCCAACAGTGTCTCAGTGGCTGAGCTCTTATTCCTCACAGTAGGGACATCGTTGGCTTCAGGTTCGGCTAATGCTATAAATCAAGCTAGAGAGCCCGCGTTTGACAGACTCATGACGCGAACTGCTGCACGACCGGTAGTTTCTGGGGTGATATCACCACAGAATGCTTACAGATTTGCAGCGTTGACCGGTTCGATAGGTGTAGCTACTCTTTGGTTTGGCGTGAACCCGATTGTCGGCACGCTGGGTGCATTGAACATTGTTCTGTATGCATGGATATACACTTCTTTAAAGAGAAAGTCAATTGTAAACACATGGGTGGGTGCCGTTGTGGGTGCCATACCACCGCTTATGGGGTGGGCTGCTTCGAGTTCCCTGTACGATCCTGGTGCCTGGTGTTTGGCCGGGCTTTTGTACGCGTGGCAGTTCCCTCATTTCAACGCATTGAGTCATAACATCAGGAATGAGTACAAACGAGCAAATTACGTCATGACAGCATATGAAAACCCACTTCTCAATGCTCGTGTAGGGTTCAGGTACTCTTTGTTGATGTTTCCCCTCTGTTTCGGACTGGCATATTTCAACGTGACGGATTACTATTTCCTACTAGACAGTTCAATACTGAATGGGTGGTTGGCGCTCGGTGCTGGAAGATTTTGGTACCAGCAAAGGCGCAGTGTACATAGTGAAGCAGCCAACATTTTGGCTAAAAAGATGTTCTGGGGATCTGTGTGGCATCTCCCAGGTATACTCATCCTGGCGATGTTGCACAAGAAGAGAGAGGACAAATTTGAATAGAATGGCATATTCAATATTTTGAGGAAATGTCGTTTTGCATTCTCAAGGCTTCATCTTCAAAGTTATGAAAAAATTATACATATCCTTTCGGACTGAATTGGTAAAAGTTTGACAGAAGCACTGACCGTGTACTTGGTAGGGTGTTTACTTTCCACATTGTGTTAATCCAGGTCTGAAAAGTGATCGATCCTTCTTCTCGTTTTCAGAATCTTGTCAAGTCACAATTAATAATAGGCCCTTAAAAGGCTCGACTTTAGAGTCCTGTATAGCGGTGATCCCCAAAAATTTGCCATGAAATTAGACAGATCAGGGGAGTGAATCTCATTATCTGTTACATACAAGACGCCAAATATTTCAATGGTTATTATAATCTATAATAGTGATCCAAGGGTTCAGGACGAACAATTATGTTGCATCACCCACAATCTTTGATCACCCACTCTAAAATACCTGCCGTGCTAGTTTCTGGAACAACGAGTTTGTGTCCATCACTGCCGTTCTCTGAATGCTCTGGCTCGCGTGTCCATTTCAACAATCCTAGTTTTGTTCTTTCCTCTGTTGAAGATGCGAGGAACTGGTAGCAGCTTGAGCTGTGTTTTTTCATACTCATAGTTTTCTCTCTTTCCAGGTATTCACGAAACCGTTCGTAGTAATAGTCTTTGGGTAAATGATGTATTACCCCTACCTGAAGCTCTACATAATTGGAGTCTTTTGAGTCCCTTTTATGCACAAATTACTCCTGCAAGAGGATGCATAGAGTTTTTCAGGAATGCTCATTCGAATGCACGAAGACTGACTATTCTCATGCACGTATGATGACGAGAAATGACCTTCTTAATCAAAAACGGAGTAACCGAAAACAGTAGTCCTTTCCTCTTGCATTGCATTCGACACGTATCCTAGTATCGGATAGCGGCTGATCCAATACACCGACATCCTCCTTGCCTGAGTTTCACTGGATACATCCAAGACCTAACTTTTGTATCACGTCGATCGAACTCATAATAATATACTTGTTCTGCGTTGTACATAATCGGAGCTTCATCTGAGGAGAAAAGACATTGTGGGGAAAGTGAAGGTAGGGAATTAACTTGATCCTATTTGCAGTACCATTTTCTGCACCGAGAAGGAAGGGCATCAAAACATCCAACCATGACCGTGAGCTACTCTAACAAAACGTTCTGAAAACTTCATGCTTCATAAACCTCGCTCAAGTGTTTTTATTCCACTATAAATACTGAAAAAAATATACTAAAATATACTTTGCTAATAGACTTCGATTCACCCCAGCCATGAAATATGTTTCTTTCTTTCTCTGGAAGTTGATATTTCAGTGCTTGTTATAAGTTTCTTTGGTGATAAGGATCGGAGATTAAACATCTACCAATTATATAAAAAAAGACACCTAGCTGCCGAATTATATTCAAGGCTGCTACCAAAACGGAGAAATGGCGTGCAAATATCCATACACCTCGTAAACGTTGCATCGTGCAACATTACGCGTCATGTCGCCATCAGTTGTTGAAATCAAAACTAGCGCGCTTCTGCGGTTGATCAAAGATGTGGCATACTACCAGTCCGAGTTATACGAGCAAGAGAGTATTGTGAAGGGGCAGCAAACTCGTCTTGCGAATGATCCACTGGACGAAAATCTCAAGTACGAGCTGAAAAAAAATATAGAAATATACGAAGAGACAAAGAGAATGTTCCCACAGGTCAAGAGCAAGATTGAGAGTACGGCTCAATCGCTCAAAGAGTTTCTGTCAAAAGAAAACGTAAATGGTGAACATCTGGCCAAAGCACAAGAGGCCATTAAAGCTGCCGAAAATATATAGAATTCATTTAACAAAACTCTTGTTATTATTCATCTCCCACTCCTTCAATGCCATGTTCCATTCTTCCTCCTTATCGACAGAGACCGGTTTGTTTAACTTTTGAATTTGCTCCTGGCGATTTTTCTCCTCTAGTTGGTCAAACTCCTCTTTACGATCAATCCACCGCTCCTGTATATCTATTTCAATGTTGTAACCACCCAAGCCACTCTGCCGGACAGCATCCTGCCATATAGTATCACCACCCAATTCGTTGGAACCGAAAACGTAGCCGTTAGCCTTGTCGATAACAGACAAGAGGTTTATCATCGACTGCTTGTCCTCTATCGCGAGCACCTCATACGAAATGAGATTGTACTCATCTATAAGGTCGGCTATACATGATGTGAGTTTTTGGTACTTTTGCTTGAAAAAATACGACCTTGGATTATTCTCCTCCGTTTCCACAAAGGGCAAAAGATAGTGCAGGCCTTCCACCTCAGTATAGAAATCGAGGTTGAAGGGCAGACCCCTTTTCACTTCGTCGCCGTCTCTGTAAACCTCTGCGTCAACGTACCTTTTGAGCATATCGATTTTACTGATCACATTAACTTGTGGAAGATCCAGCTGGAGCATCGAACGAAGTGTCAGCAGAAGTACGCTTATGTACTGTGAGGGCTTGAGAAGATTTACACAGTCAACCAGGTTAACCACACATAACCTGAAATCAAACACTTTGACTAGTTTCTGCAAAATCCTTCCCATAATATCGCTACTTGTGTAAAGTTCTATTTGACCGGGACAGTCGATAATCAAGTAACAACTTTCCTCTTGTCGCTGGTTGGATTTCCCAATCGCTTTTATAATTTTCTCCACTTCACCCAAAAAGTGGTCCATAGATAGCTCAAAACTTTCGAGAGCATATAATAGACCACCATTAGGCCCCAGTGTTTCGTCACTCATGACTTCCTCAAGCGTAATATAATCTCTTATATCCAAAGCTACATTCTCGTCGTACGGCAGCCTGTCGTTGGCCGGATCCAAGTTAACAATCTTTGAATGGCGTCCTATAGAGTTGAGAAACTGGCTCATACCATTGCAAAAAGTCGATTTCCCTGCACCAGGAGGACCAACTACAACTTGAGCGTAAGGAGCCATCGATACATCCGAACATCTCATTTGTCCCTGTGCATGGCTAACACCCGATACTTCGAGATTTATACTTGAAGATGGATTTCTTGATCTCAGATATTTGAGTTTAAACAAGCATATGGGAACATTGATCTTCGTCGGTTGATTTAACACTTACAAATATCCTTTGATTTTTTAGATATTAGTTGATTCATTGTACTACTTGTGCAGCCTCTCTCTGACATTACTGGTTATTTTTTTTTTCTGTCATTACTATTATTATTCACATCATCGCTGGCCCTTATTTCAGGAGACTGTGAGATCATAAAGCTTTATGAGGCCGCTTTTCCTTATGGGTATTAGACATAGACGTTATACTTGTTGAACGAGAATAGAAAAACCAAGACAATAACTTGATGTACCATGGCACAATCTGGTTGAATCGATACTTAAAACCCATTTTCATCAATGACATTATAGACCAAACATTTTCTAGCAGGGAAAGTTCACTTGGACCAACCATATGCGCTCCTACGACGCGCAGCCATGAATCTGCTCATTTTAATCTCATTGCCATCTTCGTCCACAGGGATTTTCTCCTTCTCTTCTTCAGTCTGCTTAAATCCACCTCCGTACTGATGGATCATTTTGTTTCTTAGTCTGTGATAGTCGAGTGCCACTTCCTGTCTAAGCATATTGGAGTCAATCTCGAAATCTGGGTCTTCTTCCGGTTCACTCATGTCGTGCTCTATTATCTCCTCTTCCACAATGGGTCCAGACTCTTCTGGTTCCTCCTCCCCTTCATCTTCCACTTTTTGTAGAGATTTGTCCTGATCCTCTATTATTTTGTTGAGCATTTCAAAGTCAGACAGCCGCTCAACGACATTTTCCTTTATAGGAATGTCATCATCAAAGTCGCCATTGACATACGCTCTGGCCATTGCGTCGAGATCGTCAATGTTGTTTGCACCGTTATTCACCACAGCTTTGCCCATTTCACGCTTTAATGATTCTTCAGTGGTTCTGCTCTGCTGGATTTCCTTTGGTGCAGGGTGTTGAACCGACTTTTCCCCATCATCATTTCTTTCGACAATGTCGGAAACAGGTTTGGAATATATTGAGGTGGCCAACCTATTCTGCTTGAATCTCGACATTTTTGGAACAGCTTCTTGTTGTTGTTTTTCCCCCAGGTTGTCTGTCACATTCTCCTCTGCTATTTCAGTCATGATAGGGGACGCATGCTTGAGCATTCTCGCCTGCCTGAATCTTGAAATCTTGGGTGCCGGTTCGTGAACTACCTTCTTCAAGTCCTCAGATACGTTTTCGACGACCTTAATTTCCAAACAATCGGCAAAGCTTACGGATTTCTTCTCCTCAGACGGACACCTTTTTAGATTAGATTTTTTGGATGTCTCAAGTGGCTTGTGCGCAGGTGGCTGTGGTTGTGATTCTTTCTCGGGCAAACCTTTTGACATGGCGTCATTTTCAATAACCTCACTCACCACTAGTTCGTCCTTTCTAGGAAGCGGCTCATCGTTCTCGACAATATCGCTCATTATACTTTCACTCTTTCCGGCTGAAAAAGTACCCGCTCTAAGGCTGTCGATCTGTTGTTGCAACAACGCGTTTGCCTTTTCATTATTGGGAATCATACTGTAGTATACCTCATCATCGTACTCGTCCTGCGATTCATCTTTCAAGTCGTATTCTTCATCGGTGAGCTCGTCAGCTATCAGTTCGAGTTCCATCAATTCTTCTGTGGGAATCTGTGGTGGATAATATTCATCTGTCTCCTGATCACCCTGTCCAAAGTACTTGAAGGCCTCCCTATTGAATTCTTCCTTCTCCAGACTTTCCTCTACTTTGCTACACTTCTTTTCCGTTTCCGCGTCTTTCCTTGTACCCTCCTCTTCTATGCCCCTCTCTACTACGTCCGTCGTCTCCTCTCGAGCAAAGTTTTCTTTTGCCTCAACAACCTCCTCGATCTTCGGTTGCTTTTGGTTTCCCTGTGGAATAACAGACGCACTAGAAACGTTATCATCGTCATCGAGCTCTTCGCGTATCTCCATGAAAGGCAATCCATCCTCGTTAACCGTCTCATTGGAGTTGTCGTGTTGATTCAATTGCTGAAGACTTTGGAAAAGATCAACCAGCCGTCGTCCTTTTTCGCTCCTGTCCTCAATCTCTGTTACGACTTTGGAAATATCGGCCTCAAGTTTTTGAACACTTGATTTAAGAAACTCCGAATGATCCAAGTACGTCTTCTCTATGATCGACTCTTTTACAGTACTATCGTTCATCAGCACGCTATTCTTCAACGCTTGCTTTTCTTTTCGTATGGGCACCAAAAGATGCATGTTGTGAAACGACTCGAGATGCGTCCTCATGTTTTCATACTGTAACTTGCTGTACTTCAAAAGCTTCAAAGTAGCTTCTAAACTCTCAACATTTGAGTTAAAGTGGTTCAGTACCGGATTCGTCTTTCTCTGTGGGTCCATAGAGAAAAAGGTCGTGCGGGACTTGGAACGAGGAACTTTGAGGTCAGGCTATTATGATAATGGTCGCTCAAGCTGTTCCCAAATCGATTCCACAAGATTCTCTGGCACTTGCCTTTTTTATAGGTTGTTTGCTTGTACTTGTGAGACAATTTTTTTTAGCTGTGGCTTTGTTTTCAATTTTTCACCTCAAGATGAGTTGATTCATCGTTGTAACCTGGCGAGTAGAACTTGCTCACCCCAAGCTTTTTCAAGTAAGAGTCCAGAGAAGTGATTCTTGACGTGGACTCATTTATAGTGGGTGGTTTTTTAAACTCACTTATATCACCGTAATCCTTCTTTCTGAACGAACAAACCCTTGTAAATTTGGAAACATCCATATCCTCAATGTGGTTGTGCTCTGGCTTTGCCTCTCCCATCCTCATCACAACATAATCTGAAGGCTGTGTTTTCAGGCTGATTTTGTGGGTAGGAGTAGCGGGTGGAAGACCGGCATCGATGACATCCTGATTTTCTGGGTTATCCAAATACGTTCTGAAATCGGTCTGCTGCAACCTAGGAACGCTTTTCTGGACAGCCAATGACTCTATATCTTTCTGAAGATCCTCAGAGTCGACAGAACTCATTGTGTGGGAATCATAACTTAAATCAGGTACTTGTTCAATAACTGAGTAAGCGTCAACTATTTGTGATACTAAATCGTCATAGTCCTGTGGAACGCATTGAATCGTTTTCCTATTTTGCGATCTGAAAACAGGGGATGGGGGTGAAATTCTTCCAATATCGGGAACGCAACTAACCGTTCTCTGATTCCTCTTATTGATGAACTTCTTGGGCACATCGTTCAAATTGTAACGGCATTTACCAGGTGGTGGTAAATAGATCGGCCTGTCTATTGTAGGAGGCCATGGAAGGTCCACTTCTGGTTCAATTCTACCACCTGTATTCATGTAGAGATTATAGTTTCCGGAAAAGAAGGCATGATTTTCCGGTGGTGGGTATCTCCTTTACCCAATTGGGAGA